>MQTX01000347.1:132583-175002 GCA_009735665.1 Angiostrongylus cantonensis
ATACTTAATGAAGTCGAATGCATGGCGTATCCCTCAGGGACTGATCAACGCCGAGAGCTTTCTCCTTTTAAACCTTCTAGTCCAATGTATTGGATCAGAAATATGTGCATTCTGTAGGAATTTATAGTAACTACAGGTGCACTCAACAAAGGGAACATCTCCAAATGCTCTACTTTTCTGCTGATCTTGAAACTTTATCATGATGAACGATTTAGATCTATGAGAAAGACAGGAAAAGCAAGATACTTCGCGAGCTTATAAGAGAATCGAAAAAGTGTTGCACATACTGCAGAAAATTTAAACCGTCTTTTGTAAGACTTGGTGCAGAGAGGAAGGATTGAGACATTATTGGCACAAGTTAGAATAACTCAATTAAATGAACTAGAAATTTGTTATTTTCGAAATTAAACAGGTGTCTTTTAAGGCGAATGGACAAGGTTTTTAATTATATGTTGAACATTAAAAAGTAGTGGTCCACATCGTTGTGTAAGGTGCCTCACAAAGGCGAAAAGTCCTAAAATAGGTTTGCATTTTGTGTTTACAACCTACAGAAGAACAGCTAAGCAAGATAGAAAAAGCGATTATGTGATTGTCACTTTCCAGTTCCTCTCCTCTGTGGGATTATGTAGGCTTGTTTCATATAATAATGATGGCCCTCATGAGATGCTATGAGGTGTGCACGAGGTCAGTAATCTGTACGAAGGCGTTCTGACATCCCTTTGAGCCATGTATGTTTAAAAAATAATGCAATTTTTATAGTTGCTTTCATATGCTAATGTACTGCCGAAAATGAATTTTATCTCGTTCTCGGATTTTGTTTCCGAAGATGCAGACTTTCGACTGTTAAACAAGATTGGAAACACTTCGATTCGATACTATTGTCGAAAATATTTGATTATGCATAAAATAGGAACTTTCTAGAGCTACGTAATCCTATTCATCCAAGAACCTGCACCGCAGTTCATATACTGGAACAGATACAAGGTTGGAGATTCTACAAGGTTCACTCTTACCGACTTGCTACCGGATACACCGTAAGCTTCTCAAGTGGTTATCTGATTTTATATGATCTTCGTGATTTGAACTTCACTATTGAGAAAGTATCTCGTATCAATTTATACAGCTGTTCACAGTACCTGGAGGGTTCCAGAATATCATGCCGCGATCTAGAACAAGGCTTGCTCTTTCAGCATTAGCATCTAAGCTGATCATTTTCATCCGATATTTCAACCTAGGGTAGGATAATTGTAAGAACCGATTTTTGGGCTGGCATAAAATTTATTGCGATTAGGGAACACGTTAGGTTGAATTCCTTGGCACCGTAGACAAAATTTTTTCTCAATCAACGAAGAGGCGGGTAATTTCGGAATGCACCATAACCCATTGTATATGGTAGGCCACTCACTTATTAGGAATATTTGGGACCTTCGTTAGATAAAAGCCTATAGACCTTTCTATTACGATCAGTATTCGCCGAAGTCTCAATGATATTTCGTCATGGCCCAAGTTAAGTAGTGAATCTTACTGTTTTGTGTGCCAGTCATATCTTTAGAATTGATCTTTTAAGACCTTGCTCAGCACACTACATTCGTTTAAAGTCGCCTCGAGAGCTCCTCCAATAAAAGGATTGTTTTATGGTGGAAAATAATCAGTCGAACACCGACCATTCTGTTGAATAATCAAAAAGAAAGTTTTGGAAGAAAAACTAAAGGACTTAGGAACCTCTAGTAAGGCAATAACTAGCCATTAGTAAATTTTCGTACTATGCAGAGGAAGGTCATTTTTTGAAATTGTTAACGATGTTAAGAAGCACTTGAATAGTTGAATTGTCTTCCTTTGTGAACATGACATCATCTTTTTTCTTTTGTAGAAGGTTACTGAGCTTGCTTCATCCTTATTTGCCATGCAGTAACTATTTAATAGCCATGATGGCAACTACCCTTGGAATTGGTTAATTCTTTGCTATGCTTTCTACTGGGATTGGCAAAGTTCTTAACTTGTGAGAGACTAAACGGCAATAAAGATGAACTTCCCGGGCGTCACGAATCCAAACCCAGTGACATTTCAGGCAGCAAAGAGGGACAAACTATTGGGAAGGTTAAGATATAGTTTGTTTGTTTTGTATTTCTTAAAATCGTGCTGCGAACAAACCACCGTTGTTAGGTCATTCTCATTTACACACTTGATCAAAATCACAAGGTAGTAATCGCGTGTGATTAGGACAAAAGAGACCATTAGACCACTACAGTACTGTCAAACCATTCAACTAAATAAACGATGAGATAGGAGCTCGGTGTAGTCTTAACGAAAAGACTTCTAAATTTATAAGTAGAAAACTAGCTACGAATATTTTCATCTATTATTTTCGCTGATTCATTAGCTATTTTGTAGAGTGAGAAGCAGTGGAACTTAGGACAGGACTCATATTTCTTCAGTACTATTTATTTTCGTGAAACCCTATTTTCACACGTTATTTTTTGTTACAGGTAGTGAACCTGTTCTAACCATTAATCAGACTTCTTTGGATTCGGTTGAATTATAGCAAAACTGAGCTACATCAGCATGGCAACGCAAAAAAATTCTATTTCTTGGCCTCTTTGAGTAGCTACATCTTTAACTACCCATAACTATAAAAACTGACTGTGATTTTGACTGACTACAGCCTCAGCTTAACTGGATTCATTGGCTGGTGGCATTGATCGATAAAACTAGTTGAGATAGGCAAAACGAACGAAGTACCCGCATGGTGTGGTGGTGATTGCGTTAGCCCCCGGTAAGGGTTCGTTCCCCAACGCAGACACCTGCGGTTCGGAGTTTTGCAAATATCTCAGCATAATTGTTGTCATAAAGAGTGATATGTTGTCGAAAATATTCATTGCGATATGACCTAGTGCTGGACCCAGAACAAAAAAGCTGAAACAAAGAGCAGTTGATACCCAACGCGTGTTTATACGCTTATTACCCACTAATTTCTTAAATAAATAGTACACAGATTGGTTGGCTTGAGATCTGCGCCCAATCGTTTTGTCATTATATACGACTATGTTGACATCTATCCAAGGATATTCTCTGTTCATCAAATGTCGAGTTTTTTTTGTTCGACCACTCTGAGATAGACCAAGCATCGAAAGATGTCAACCGTACTGACAACTCTGCATTCACCACTAAGCATTTCTTTTTAGGTATATATTATGTGTTTTGGCCGAGCACAATCACGGTCTGACAGCAATGTCGAGGTCGCTTCGATTCCGAACGCGACGCTGGTGGATAGACGACGACAGCAGCACATGTCTGCACCTGCCACATGCGAATCGGCGAACGTCAATGTCCAGCGTTGTCTCCTCTTTAAGTGCTCTACGATAGTAAAAGTGTAGTATTATGTTTTTGGTAATTCTCAAAACGAATTTTTTTACTAACCTCGGCATTGATTAATAATTCGCTCTTCTCTTGATGAGCACATAGGAGGTTGTTACTGTGCTCTTTATTCACAAAGCCTGGCGTTTCGACGGATTTCGCCTTCTTTCGAAGCTGTAAAGGCCAAGCTAACTACAATTTACTCAGCTAAACAACTCGATAACCACAAATCACGGAAACTAGGTTTCAGAGGCATTGAAAAAAATTAACTTCTTCATGCAGTTATCGCTTTCTGTAAGTCTTCCACTAAGTGTCCCATATGGAAACCAATGGTGCAAGGTTCAGAAAGATGTGTAGCTCCCTTCCCTCACATTAAAATATCATTCTGATATGTTGCGTGAGATCATGCGTAATACCGAAGAATTCCTCTCTGCAGTTCATTTCTAGATTCCTGGGATTTACTCAGATTGCCTCGAGAGTTTTACCTGCTAAAGTTTTTGATTCCTCTACGAAGATGCTAATTTCTGCCTCAAATTCTTCTTTGCTATGCCTCTATGTCCTATACACGGGAAGATTTTGAAGTGGAAGTTACTAACCTCGCAGGGGAATCGAAACCCTCAGCGTGCAAAACACTCGAAGTATTTCAGATAAATTTCAAAAATCCAAAAATGAACTGCAAGGTAGAAGTCTTTGTTATCACGTTATCACGCATGGCTTCGCACAATATTTAAAGCTGATATTTTAATATGGGAAAGGAACATCACGCTTCCATGTGAACTCTGCGCGGTTGGTCTCTACGCCACGTGACATACTCAGTGGACTCGTAGAAAGCGGTGAGTGTTCGAAGAAGCAGCTTTGCTTCAAACGCGATTGAAATCTAGGTTTGACAATACTTCTGTTGGGATTGTCGAGGTATGTGGCCGATTAGATATCACTCAAATTGACTTTTCCAGGCTCTCAAAAGAGCGGAATTTGTTGGGACTTTCGCTTCTGAGAATGAAGAGTACGGTAACAACCTCGTACGTGTTTTCGACAAAACTGCCGATTATGTTTATATTGCAGTGTATTGTATACTATTTGATGACACGGGTGCTGTTTTGATTTTTTATCCTGTGATTGTTGTAATTTTCATAGAGTCTATTCAAACTTATCAGCGGCCTTCCAAGTTGCTGAATGTCTCAGTTTTCATTTACTTAAAAATGTGTTTCTACGGTACTAATATTTAACACGTCCCAAAAAATCTTCGGCCTACATAGTATTGTGGTAATACAATTTTGAGTAGTATCGATCTCAATTAATAAAATCGTTTGCTTACATTGTTGAGCTTACACGGGGTTGATGGGTTCATTCGGCTAACGTTTCGACGTCTTCACCTTCATCAGAGCCGACGATCCTTATCGGTGGTCCACAGTTGCTCCTCTTCTTGACGTGGCATCTTCGTGTGGCATTGAACCGGATCTTTATCAGTTGCGGATCTCGAATGAGCCATACTCACCCGGAGACGCTGTTTTATACAGGGCGCTTGTTGTTGATGTGATTATCAGTTCATGATAATTTGTTCTTCAACCTATAGTTCACCGTACAGCAGTTGGTATATTGCCAGCATGCACATGGCAAATAGCAAAACAAAGATGTTGAAATCGACCATCATTTAACCTCGGCCGTATAATTATCCACGGATCTAATTCACATGTGGGATCCCGATAGCAGGTTAGTCGCGATGGCTACGTGGCGCGTCCCAGATGGCGGATAGGGGGTTAATCGCGGACCAAAAGCGACTTTTGCTTTCTTGAGACGGAGGTGGATCAGTGAATGGACTTCCTGTTTTTGTTGAGCCGATTTCACCACATACCCTCCATATTTGCGAGGCGTATTCATGCTCGCGTTTGTGGGTGCGATCTCGCTCTTTGCGGATTGTATTCTACGAGTCAACTCGCCCAAAGGCTGCAATCAAGTGGAAGAAAAGTATATAGGAGGCGTTAGGAATCGTCTCCAACAGATAAGCTCCATGTCCACTCTGTGATATGAGTATGCCCAGCGCCCACGTTCAGAACCCAGCAAGCTATACGTGGGTATCAAATTGCTAAACACAGTAGAATCGAACCTCATTTTCCTGACACCGAAAGAGCCTCAAATTGGGCAGCGTTGGGTGGGACGCGTACGGAGAGGTTGCTAAAATATCAGGGCCAATGGAAGCTGCCTGGATTGCAAAAAACTAAGTGGTCTGTACCTACAATGCACATGCACTTCCATCCGAATTCTCGATAGAAAAATTGCACATGCAAACAAGAAGGACAAGGTACGACTTCGTCGGCCCGGCCGAGACGGGACGACGTCATCCATTCAACGCCATCTATGACACCGCAGAAAAACTATTTCTCAATATTAACCGTTTTTGTCTACTGCCTACTCTTTTTGATGGCAGGGTATATTGCGAAATATAACTTTAATGAAGCTGAGATATTTGCAAAACTCTGGACCGCAGGTGTCTATGGTGGGGAACGAACGCGCTATTGTCCTAGACAGAGTAGGCAGTACACAAAAACGCTTAAAATTGTGATTATAACTAAAGCCTCAGCTTAACTGGGTTCATTGCCGATTTGTGCTCCCCAGATCAATCCCGCTGTTGGGTGATTGCTGACGGCAAAAGATCGATAGAACTAGCTGAGAGACAGGCGAAACGAAGGACCTGCATGGTGTGGTGGTGAGCGCGTTACTCCCCGGAAAGGACAATAGCGCGTTCGTTCCCCACCATAGACACCTGCGGTCCAGAGTTTTGCAAATATCTCAGCTTCATTAAAGTTATATTTCTCAATACATGCGACAATGAAGGAGTCGGCGACGTCAGCGTTCTCGTCAACACGAGTTTGTATGTGAACATTGATTCATTTGAGCAACTAACAACCAGAGCAGGGCGTTTACGATTAAAAAAATGTGGATCAATACCGGCCTTGACAATCTTCGTCGCTTACGGGCCAACATCAAACTATAACGATAAAGAAGTCGAAGCATTCTGTATGCACTTGGAGAAGTTCTACAGAGAAGACTGTGCATTCTTCGAGGTCATCATTGGAGGTTCCAACGCCAAGATTACACCAAGAAGAACGTCTGAGGAACGTCACATTGGGACCCACGGATTAAAATGGAACGAACAGGGTGAGCGGCTCTCTGAGTTTATTATGGCGACCAAAACCATCCATGGTAACTCGCAATTCCAGAAGCCCCACCCTCAACGCTGGAAGTGGGAGTCTCCTAATGGAGAGTAAGATAACGAAATAGACCACATCATAGTAAATAGAAAGTTTTGCCTAACCGATGCCGCTGTTGTCCCAAAATTCTACACGGGATCAGACCACTGTCTCCTTTGTCCAAGATCCTATTTCTCGCGGAAAGGAGAAAAAGCCGATAAATTCAAAAACCGAAGCCCCAGAACTACTACGAACGGGAACTTATTCAATTCATTAGTCGGCTGTTGGGAAGACGCCGTTGTAGACAACATCGACGAAGAATACGATCGGCTCATTCAACATCTTCACGTTAGCGCTATGAAAGGTAAGAGTTCGAAAGTCACCAAAAGACTTCTGTCTCCAGAAACACGAGCTGATACGGCTGCGTGGAGTCGCATGAGTTGCAGGCAACGGCGAACTAACGTCCGAACATCCAAAACAATGAAGACAGGCAATAAAGGACTTTTAAAGAGAGAAGAGCAGCAGTAGTGGTCGAAGTTGCAGAGGCTTGGCAAAGCGTTTGCAAAGCCCACCGAAGCTTCTTCAATTACAAATCCAAGATGGCTGCACTCCGATGCCCAGACGGAACAGTTACAGCGTCCAGAAAGGCAATGGAGAAAATCATCCATGAATACTACTCAGATCTCTTCGATAGCCACGTCCACCTCCCGTCATATAAAATAAAAGAGGATGGATATGTTGTACCACCGGTTCTCCCTTCCGACATCCCACATGCGACTACGTTGGTAAACAATCGAACAGCACCAAGTTCGGACAAGATAGGACAGAACATCTGAAGAACCTCCCGCCAGTCTTCGTAAACATACTGGCTCAGCTCTTCACACACTACTTGTCTGAATGCAAGGCCCCTACTCAGTGGAAGACCAGCAACACTGTGTTATTGCTTAAGAAAGGTGACCTACACGGCATTGGCAACTAACGCCTAATCTGTTTGCAGTCTTTATTCTACAAACTTTTCACTCGAGTCGTCTAAATCAGGATTGAAAGGTCACTGGACGAAGGAGAGCCATGTGAGCAAGCAGGGTTCCGAAAAGGATTTAGTACCATGAACCACATCCACACCAGAACAAGGCTCGCTGAAGTATCGCGACAGTACAAAAGACCGCTCTGCTTCACTGTCATCGATTTACAGAAGACCTTTGACTCAATTGAGATAGAAGCCGTCATGTAAGCCCTTCATAGTGTGATATGTAACGCTACTGCTTATTTTAGACGCTCTTCAAAAGTATTATACTTCTAATTAATAGTTTCAGGAAAGTTATTCCATTCATACGATGTTCAACTCCATCGGATTCTGGTTGATGCGACAACGAAGACTGAGATCAAAAGAATGATCCTCCGTGGGCATTCATTTAGAATCATTGAGTGATCCCCCCATATGAGAAAGATCCGTGGTTTTGTGCTGCTACACTCTATTTTACTGAATTGGTAATAATCTTCTTCGTACATCCCTATCGTTTGCCATTTTGACTGTATAACTCGTACAGAGGTTTGATTACTGTAGTTTGAGATTGGTCTTTGGGAGCACAAATCTCTACCTCTAGTGTAGTAGTAAATAACAAGACTTGGTTTTCTTTTCTCCATGGCGCAGGGTGCAGTGCGTGAACCCCTGTAAAAGAAAATCGTGGTTCTATCTGGACCTTGGTTGATTTCTTATAATATTCTGCCGCCACTGGCTCGGCTCTTTACACGCTACTTGTCTGAATCCAAGGCCCTTGCTCAGTGGAAGACCAGCATGACCGTGTTATTGTTCAAGAAGGGTGACTTGCACGATATCGGCAACTATCGCCCAATCTGCTTGCTGTCTATCGTCTACAAACCTTTCACTCGAGTCGTCTTAAATATGATTGACAGAACATTGGACGACGGACAGCCATGTGAGCAAGAAGGCTTTCGAAAACGATTTAGTACTATAGACCACATCCACACGATAACGAGACTTACTGAATTATAGCAAGAGTACAAGAGAGGGCTCTGTCTCACTTCCATCGATTTAAAGAAGGCCTTTGACTCAATTGAGATAGAAGCATTCATGGAAGCCCTTGATAGCCAAGCAGTCCCTACTCAATGCATGAAGGTTCTTTAAAGGCTCTTCTTGAGCCGTGAAAAAATTTCAGAACAAAGATTTTACCATTCCGCAACGATATCAACCTTGACGTCAAAAGAGCAGTTAGGAATGGCGACACCATCTCGCCAAAATTATTTACACCCTCCAGAACGTCATGCGAACATTGGAATGGGATAATATGGGAGCGAAAATCGGTGGTCGGCAATTGCAGCATCTTCGCTTTGCTGATGACGTCGTCCTTATAACACCGAACATTACCCAAGCGGGACGTATGCTTGCTGACTTTGACAAAGTGTGTGGAAAGATTGGTCTTCTACTAAATCTCACTAAAACGATGTTTACGAGAAACGGATTGGTTTCGTATGCCCCATTCACGCTCAACGGAACAAGTATTTTCGAATGCTCCAATTATATCTTTCTAGGTCGGGAAATCAACATGTTGAACGACGTAGCTTCAGAGCTGAGCGGAAGAAAACGACAGGCTTAGGCTAGGGAGCTTTCAAAAGCATCGAGGATGTAGTAGAGAGGACGAAGAACACCCGATTCCATGCCCACCTTTTTACTTCAGAATTTTAACCAATCATCCGATAATCGACGTCATTTCCGAAGCTCAGATGACTACGTTCTCTAAAGAAGAACTCTATTCTTCCTCTCTGTCACCACTGGTGTAACCAGGCGTAGGAAAAACAGTGGTTAAAGATGCAGAGCAATGCAAGCATAGTTTTTATCACGATAGTGCCTTGTACCAATTTGGCCTTCTCTCCCTACGTGTCAAACAATTTGATACAAGATCCCGAAAAGTCGGTGACTCTTGGGAACAGCTGTGAATGCATTAGTAGAGCTATTCCAGGACGGAATGACAGATAAAATCCATCGTTGTTCACCAAAATTCATGAAGAAAAAGGTTCTCTAGTGGCAGCCTAAGACACGCAAGTGCGGTGGACCTTTGTGAACCATGGATGTGTGACGGCGAAAGAATGGTTAGAATCAGGACAGCATGTGTTGATTCATGTGTGCAAAAAGAAAAAAATAAAGGTCACATAAGATCACATTTTCTCTCTGACATCTAGCTGGATAGCTACTCAGCATGATGAACTTCTTACGCTCTATCCTAATGACGACTTACATCGTATTACTCGGTGGTGGAGTTCACGTTTTGACTGTTTTCAGCAATGGTGAGCCGGAATGGCGTAATATTATGCAAAGCATACGATGCGATTATTGCCCAACAAGTATGCATTCAAATTTGCTACAAACATTGTTCTCTGTCTCGTTGGCGTACTGCTACGTACAACGTCGTACCTTCTGCGTTTCTATTCAGTAATCTCGCCTGTCTAGCTCATTTGACTCAGATTTCTACGATTCTGATGACCTGAGACGATGAGCAGTGAGTTGATCATCTCGCAATGGCGTAATACCATTCAGCATTACTTGGTGCACCTTTGAGATGTCAATTATCATAACATGAAATATCATTTAAACGCCATCAAGAAATGTTTGACAAAGTTCGCGGAAAACGAAATGAGCTTTTGACGAGTTAAAAATGATGAGCTTCCATTCAATGCCGCACACGGTGGAACACCTGACTACGATGAGGTGGTAGTTAATTTTTACTTTAATTTGCTACAAAAAAAACCTCAAAACGTAAGTAATAAAGGCACTGTATGTTGGTGCATCTTGTAAAAGTTCTCAGGACTGGCTTTCTATTAACTGCGGCGTTCGATTATAAATGCGTCGCCTTCTTTTTCAGTAATCGCGAGGTTGTTAGACAGCATACGCTTACTTCCGTGTAAAAACCATATACAGCACAACAGTAGCTCACGTTTCGTCCATATAGCCTTCTTCAGAGCCTCGAAGGGTACACTGATATGCAATTTATGTACACTCTCAGGCTCTGAAGAAGGTGATGCTGTCGAAAGGCACTGTAGTGCTGTACATGTTTTTTTTTTGCGCGGAAGTAAACGTATGCTGTATAGAAACCTTGGGATTGCTCAAAATGAAAACGACACTATGTGCTTTTCAGACTATTTATGCTATACTGAATTTCTTGACATCCTTACTCCATTCCACTGTTCGAAACTGGCGCTTAACCTAGCTTAGTGCTAAAGAAGGCTTTCAAGTCGTTATTGGATCTGCTTCAGTTAAAGCCTTCAAATGACCATCATCGAAGGCTGAGATTTGCTATCCTTGCTATCGTAGCTTAACTTTCTCAAGAATCTTATCAACATTGAGAAGCTGTTAAAACAAACCTGTACTGGATATTCGGAGACTGTTTCCCAGAAAAATTAGGGTCCTTTCATCGAAATTTGCATTCGTGTAGAAGCCGCTACAGTTTCATGGTTCCCCGTTTTTAGTTTTCATTTCAGTAACTTAAATTTTTACAGCCTATCAGAGAAACCACTTGGGCAAAAAAGTGAAACGAAGTCGAGAAACTTATTACTTATTCGCACAACATTGTCAGAAAATTTCTGCGTAAAATTTTTCTTGGTTACTTTCCCTTTCTTTCCAATTGTTCTCAATGTTGAGATGTTCGTAGAGCAACAACCAATTACAGTGTTGGCTTTGTCACAGCATGGCAAGGCATTGTCGGAAGTGAGCCGGACATCGCAGTCGAATATCTCTGTGCTCGATGAGAAGCGATCGTTCCTCTCGAATCTTTTTTTCATTTGGCTTAGCCCTCTTCTTAAAAAAGGTTTACGTTCACAATTTCTTTGTTTTTCTTATTGTGATTTTGGCTTTTATAATTTTACCACTGATAAGCTGCTAAGCATAGAGAAAGAAGCTGAAAAGAAATGCCAATTGCTCGGTCATACTTCTAGTGTTTAATTGGCATCGAGCTCAGGATCAAAGAAGACGCTCATATACGACGATCTGACACCATTAAAGCAAAAGTATCGGTCGACAAATCTGTTAAAAAGTTGGAAATTCGGTAATCTAACCAGTTAACTTTTTTTAAAATTAATTTCACTTTAATGAAAAAGTGTAGATTTTGTCAAATAGGGCCGCGAGACGAAATCATACCAAAGTTATTGGTAACTTATCGTTGGTCTGTCTTCGGCGCCGTTGCCGCGAAACTGTTCGCCGAGATCTTCGAGTATATGAACCCGTTGCTGCTAAAGTACGATATGTTCTTATTGATTTTTTTATTCGCTCATATAACCTGTTGAGGCGAGTAGAGCAGTGGTAGTGATGTCGTTAACCACGAACGCGGTTCTGGTTCGATTCTGCATCGCGCCCACCAAGCCACTCGACCCTCCAATTCGGGAAATTAATAGCAGATTTGTCTAAGCATAGCTCACTCCTTCATATCGACGCAGGAGCGCTGCACCACACTTAACCCTAGGCTTGAAGAAGAAATCACTTGATCAGCATTTAACCACAGTGATAAAGAATGTCAAAAAATCCTTAGGTAGCAACTACATGCGAAAAGTTTGAGTGCTTTCGTGGCTGATGAACGCGAAGAAACGAAAGGAATGCAAGAAGTGTTGGGATCGGCGCAGCACATGTGCAATGCCCAGCTGGTGCCATTAAAATATCCATATACTTCTCTCTCTTGGAAGAGATGTTGAGTGGAATATGGCCGCGTATTTGATGCCTACACAGAAGTACTCATCTTCTTGGATTCTTAGCCTGGCCTAGCCTCCAAGTTGGTAGCTTGCTTGCTTTTACTTGCATTTGTGAAGATGAATCCATAGCGGTTCTCGTCCACCTGTTGTCGTTAAGAGACCCCATCTCTTGAGTCAAACTCATTTTCAACTCCTTTATTTATAAAGCTCTTTAAATAAATCTATTCTTATAAGGACCACACTTTGTGACGCCTCAAAATGATTCTATTCAACTTTGTTATGCTGATTTAATTTTTCAAAGACGAATTAATAAGGTAAGAATATTTTCGAAGAAGGAAAACCGCTGGGATGGCATAACCAAAAGAGTGAGCTGAAGTGAAGACAAGTGAATGTAGCCCAGAAGATGTAAACGTAAAAGAATGATCCTGTTAGTTTTGTTATTGGCAAGCTCGCGGGAACTGTGAACAGACTTCCAAGCATCAACGGTCTCAGCCGTTATCGTACTTCCACGGAATATACCACAACAAAGGAGTCAGTTTCCATGCTTGGTAAATCGCTGTTGGCACTAAATAGTTATCGTTTGATGTGGGAAAGAGACGACTCGTTGCTGTCTCGGTTTCATCAGATTTGTGCGCAGTAGGACGACCATCGACCCGGTTGACCGCCTTTGGACTTCACGATGGTACCGGCCGAAAACCCACTTCTTTTTGGCGCTTGTGCTAAGAGAATCTACTGAAAAACTGTGGCAGACGACAATGAACAATAGATACATTGCTAGAAGCATTGACTATTCGACGAAAAAGCACTTAATCAAGTAGATTTTTAACGAATGTTGTTATTGAGCATCACAAAACAGTGGATGTCTTAAATTTGGTTGTACTGCAGTCTAGTTATTTTATATCCAATCAAACATCGACTGAAAATTTGTCTGGAGTACAAAGGACATGCAAAACCTTGTTTGAGAGTTTACCGCAGTGGTTAGATATGCCATCGATAAGGAAGCAAATGCGCTAGTTCGACTCCCTCCTCAACGCTCTTCCCATTTCAAATCAAAACTCGGTTCATTTCTGAGATATCATCAAAATTCCAAAAAAATCAAATCGACCAGCATTCCACGACATTTCTAAGAAAGACAAAATCCTCAGACAGCAGCCGAGGCAATGAGAAGAAAACGAAATGAGTGGAAGAAGTGCTGAAATCTGTACTGTAGATGAAATGCGACTCATACAAGGTCTAAAAAATAGAATACTTGGAACTGGAAAAAATTTTTCGTTTTTTTCTGGCATATTGGTAGATAAAATGAATAATTTTTTTACAGAATGTTAATAGATGCGACGTCGTCTCCAGCGCCTTTAACTAAGTGTCTTACCATCTGCGTTATTATGTTCGCTTGTGCTGAAATGAAGTCGGTACTTTTAGGTAATCATGAGAAGTCGTTTAGTTCTTTTGTGATGGTGAAATAATTTGATAAAATTTAAAAGTTTTTTTTGCTCTCTGTTTTTCTATTTTATTCTTTAAACTTAAAAATCTTCATGTTCTTTAGGAGTTCACAACTATCTCGTTGTGCGGGACGCTTCAACCGCGCTCAGTCTCATCATCAACTCAATTTCGAGAAAAGTGACTTTTTTGGAGTCGAAAATTTTTAAAGAATAATGGAGGCACAGTAAATGTAAAAAACAGGTTTTGAAAAAAAAAACTTGTAGAAACTCTTCTTTTGCATCCCTTATCTTCAAGCTAAGAATCTAGTGAATCGAGCGTTCTCTAGAAAAAATCACCATTGGTCTCAGTTTATTTCCTAGAGTTATTCACTGGTTTTCTTGCTTGAGGGTCATGAAGAACATGGTGCTTCCCGTCTGCATTTTTCGTAAAGAAGTTCGACTTTCGGGTCGGTGGTCTTCCTGATGTGTACTTAACACTTTACTGTGAAAAGCGTATACTAACAGCTGTTAGCCAGCAACTATTGTAAAGACAATTGACTTGTTCAGCCCATGCAGATCATATTTGCAACTGGTACAGTTTCCATAGCGCTGTTGCTCCATACTTATTCTTAAAGTTCGCATTCTGTCATTTCTTTGCTGAACTTTGTAGGCTCAAATGTTACATGGAAGTTGTTCATGGCTTCTTCATCTCCGTTATGACATGCCGTCATGAAGGCTTTTGAAAGAAAACTTTTGATTCATTTTTTACTCTCGTCTTCTTTGCACAATCATGAAGGTGCAGAAAAGGCTAGTCGTATTCCCTATCGATTTTTTCATTAACGCAAAATCCTTAAAAGCTGGATATATGAGTACGAGCGCCCCAATTTTGTGTTATATTGGGATACCGCTTTTTTCTGTATGCCGGTTGCTCTGAATGATGGTTTTTCTCTCCATGATGGAAAAAAAATGGACTTTGCACGGGGAAGATGGCTGTCAAGATAAACGTTAAACTTTGGGCTAATGGCGACATCGTTTATTCGAAAAGTATGACATATTGGGTCACAGCAGTTGTGTTTCGTGCTTACTCTTTTTCAATTAACTCAGATTTTGCCAGCTTAAGGAGACCCTAAGTCCTGTTTCCCAATTTTTGGGTAACAAAGGATTTCCTAACGTTGCAAGGATAATATCGTTCACGTTTGCTGTTTTTTGGAGAGAAATAAGATATTGGTTGGTAGTTGATCACGTTTTTTAGACTAAACTGGAGGTCTTTTCGTTCAGTATGATCCTGTGCCTCCCTCTCTCCCACACATTCCTAGATTGTAGTCTTTTGCTGAGATAGACGACAAGTATACGTGCATATGGAAGAATATAAAGGGATGTGAGCTCTGCACTTGGCTAAACGGCGATTTATCCGAGCTCTAAACATCCATAAGTTTTCTCATACTTCCAACACCAATTGTTTCTTATCACATCAGTTACTTTTTCCATAGCCTAATAGAAAATAAGGAATAAACCGCATTAATTATGAACTAGCAGTCAACCAGCTCAAAATTTACTTGAAAAGTGTAGCCCAGATTACTATCGCTAATTGTCGCAGATTCTCTAGATAGTAACAGAAATCATCTCTTTCCCATCACTCTTTTCACAGTTATTATTGCTCCATATAGAGCCTTCACCTTGCCAGTTCGTCTCGAGCGGAATGGCCATCTTCTCGTGTAGTCAATTTGGTGACGGTGGATGCGGAAGCACTTGCTGCTGCAGCCCCATTTGCTCATCATGCGTGGTCGTCTGTACTGGAGGTCAGATTACGCTTAATTGTTTGTTATACAAGAAAGTTGTCATTGCATTTATTTTTCTTATAAAACACAATATTCCATACTTTGTAACTTTTTTTATAATTGAGCCGGAACGACGTTGGTATAAAAATTCCTTTTCCACTAATGTTTCGGTGCCTTCACCTTCCTCGAAATCTCTAAATATTGGGCTAAATAGCCGTTTCCAATGGCTTCGAAGCTGTAGCTTCTCGGTACAGGTGTAGAGGAAAGTCCAAGCTCCCAAACGATAGCTCTAGCGATAGTAAGGTTCCGTTTATCTTGCCGTTCATCTCAAACGAACTAAGTCCAGCTATATCAGGAAGGGAGAGGTCCTGCTTAGGAAGAGCCGATCTAGGGAATTCGATTAGAATAGTCGAAATACCACCGGGCACTCTAAAAAGTCAACTAGTTCGCAACCGCCTGTATGACCGTCTAAACACGACGCAAAATCGTATAATTTGCCCCAGCAGTACAGACGGTAACTGCATGAGTTCGGGTACAGTTTGTCTGGTCTCTTGTAATATGTACGGGGACGAATACGTTGGCGAAACGGGTAGACCGCTCTGCGTCTCTATAAAAGAACACTTAGTCGGTAAACTTAAAGTTAGATCAAGTACCCCACTGGGCACGCATAGAACACAGAGACATAACGGGGGAGATTTTGAAGTAGAACTGAGGATCCTGGCACAGAAGTCGAAAACACAAGCGCGTAAAATTCTTGAAGCATTCTGGATTAATTCCATGAATCCGAAAATGAACCGCAGCGAGGAATGCCTCGTTATAGGAATAGTAGTTAAGACTGCTGTTTTGATGTGAGAGGCACATTACGCTTCAATATAAACTCTGTACGGTTGGTCTCCACGAGACATATCCAGTGGAGACATATCTAGTATCTAGAGAACTCATAGAAAGCGGTGAGTATGCGATGAAGCTATTTTGTGTTCAATGTGATTGAAATCTTGGTTCAGCGTTCTCTCTGTTTGGTTATGGAGGTGTTTGGCCGAGTGGATTGCAGTCAACTTGACCTTTCCAGGCTCTGAGGAAGGCGAAATCAGCCGAAACGTCAGCTTGTGCGTAAATAAAGAATGAAATAACATCTCGTGTTTGCTCAACAAAAATATGGAGAATTACTTGATCACTGCCGAGGTTAATAGAAAGTTGGTAGTGAGAATTAATGTTAGATACTTTATGTAGCAACGATCTTTCTTTCGATTATAATATCTTTCAGTACCTTCGTTTAGCGAGCATTTCGTACACTAGTTAGCTTTGCTATGCACCTAGCCGCTAGTTCGACTCCGCTTCAACGCTAGTCAACCCCTTAACAGTTAACAGCCAAGAAATTGGGAGGCGATTAGCATGAAGGATCAATGATGAAGAATTATTTCATCGTCTCTTTGGAAAAGTCATTCGTCAAGAAGGCGATTGTCCCTCATTCCGGTAGAAGATGGCGCCAAGAACATCTGCACTACGGGGATTATTCATTAGTACTCTCTGCAGTATGACGATGATGTTTCTTTGAAGCATATAAAGCACGAAATAAATAAAAACCGTAAATGTGTTCGATAACTTTATTTTTAACCTATTATGATAATCCTGCTGTTAGTGTCATATTTTTATTTTCTAACACAAAACACTAATGATTGTTGCCATATCGGAACATCATTAAGAATCCTTAACTCTTTATGCAGATTGTCATCGCTCTATCCTTGATCTACATTACCATAGGAACTCCGGTCCTGGCCGCAATGATCATAATGCTACTTTATGTACCGTTTAATTATTGTTGTTCTTCAATAATAAGTTCTTATCAGGTAAGACGTTTTTCCTACTGAACGATGTGTTATTGGCATGTCTTAAGATTTCATGAAAAAGGTCGAAGAGAGGATTTTGTTGAAACGGAACCGTTTGATTGGCTACCCATTAGGACTCTATTTTAGCACTGAAGGTCACTAATGACAAACCCAGAGTGCGTGTAGCGCAGTTGCCAAAGATACAGTGCAATACAAGTACGTAGGGTTAGGTTCCACGCCCAAGCTAACCAAGCCTATTATCCCTTTGTGGCCGGCAAGTTGGTACCGGACTTGACTGGGAGGATAGAAACACTGACCAACAATTATAGGGCACTCCAACTCATTGTCTGCGCGAAATATTCTTACAAATATCTCGACGATGGTACTAATGAAGTCTAATACCTGGTAGCTACGGGATTGATCAATGCCAAACGCCTAATTTTTCACCTTTTTACTAAAAAAAACCACAATTTTTCACTACCAATTAGAAATAAATAGCTGAATAATAAAGCCATAAAAATCAACAAAATGTGTTTTGGTATCCAGTAGAGTGGGAGCATTCATTTTAATAGAATGGAATTGATTTCCATACAATGGGCCCTAGGTACTACCTACTTTCAGGCGAAACAAATGCTGGTGAAAGACAACCGCGTTAAATTCACTAAAGAGGTATTTTATCTTCAAAAATTTGTTTATTTTAAGTTTTATTAAATTAAAAAATTTGTTTGTTTTAAGTTTTATTAAAAAATAAACTTTTTATCCGAGTAATCTGGAAGTTTTTAAAGCAATAGGAAATGCCACTAGCCGGACAAGTTTGACCAATCATTCGGCAAAGAAAAATCTGTCCTAACTAATGCAGCCACCATACTAAAAAAATAACCAAAGCATGAAGTTGTAGCATCACTTTATTATCTACATTGCTTCTATGATCAGCTATCTGAAGTTTATAAAAAGTACCCATTTCTATCCCAGATCTTCTTCGTAACCATCTAGTGACTTGGGTGAGGGCAAGTAGGGAATCTACTCGCTCCTCTCGTTCACGACATTTCCTGAGTAGATTGAAGGAAAAATGGGAACAAATTTTGTAAAGATCGTATTTTTCTATTGTTTTGTATTTTAGAGGGTTAGTTTGCGGGTACTCTCTGGATTGCTCGTAATAAAAAAAAATAGGTCGTTGTAAACAAGTTGCCGCAACACCCTTTTCGAATTTTTCAAAACGGACACCTTCTTTTCAAATAATTTCATCTATATAGTAAAATAAGACTGCTGAGAAAATGAAAAAAGAGCAAGATTGAAGGATTCCTTTCCGAATTAACACTTACTCAAATGCCACAGCAATGTTCTATAAATCGTCTTTGTACTTTGCCTAGGATGCTTTTGTTCCTTGTGTTCGTAGTCTGCCTAGGATCCTTCAGCGAGGTTTTAGTTTAACGTTGACTCCGAAAGTCTAGTAAGTTGTCAAAGCAGCTGAAACATCAAGAAGAATGCTAAACGTTCAGTAGCTAAAACATTTTCATTTTTTTTTAACAGAACAATAATCGACTCATTCCAGGTAGTGCATGGTATTACAGTCGTAAAGATGTACGCATGGGAAGAAGCATTCGAGAAGGAAATCAATCGTTTGCGAAAACAAGAAGTTAAATTCCTCAAGAAGGCAACTCTGGTCACTCGAATTCTTCAAGCTGTGAACTCAGCTGCTCCTTTTTTGGTATGGATCGCTCACAATTCATAGATTAAAGCGACTTTTTAAACTCAGTCATATTTCATGTTATAATCTTCCGTTTCTGTTTACCCGTTTTTACTGAAAAAGATGACGTTTGTGTCTAGTTGAATGCTTGATTTCATAGATGATCGCTTGGGTTCATTACAACTTCCCACAGTTTCACAATTTTCGAGCGTCGTCCACGTAGATAGGTCATTCCATAAATGATGAAAACTGAGAATATCATTCCAAGATGTTCTACCACTGCGATTGCTTAAACTGAGCCATAAATATTTTTTCTCGTCTTACATCGTCGTTCCAGGAGCTCTTTCAGGGTTTTAGGGTTTCCGTTACTGCTCTTACTCTTGTATGGTCGATTTTCCTCACCAAATAGTCAATTCTTCCATCGTTTACTTAGTTATGTGGCTTTTCTTCACATGACATAGAAGCTGCAGCGCTTCTTCCATTCAACTGATTCGCTCAGAACTATTTCCACTGAGCCAATCTGCGCATATCGTCATCTTTTCGCGTTTGCATGTTGAATTTCCCTTCGAACCTCTTGATGACCGCACTATGACTTTTTCGACGTTCTCCTCGTTGGCAATCGTAGAATGAATTAGGTAAACCGACAGGCGGACCAAAGGCAATGTAGCAGGACGAATCCTTGCGTCTTATTCAAGATGTAAATATATTTATTTTGAATATTGTAAGTGGTACATCCTTTCTTGGTCTAGACCACTTTGAGTGAGTTAATGTTTTGAAGCCGAATTTTAGAAGTAATTCATTTACACTTCTTATCTTTGACCTGCTTTGTTGTGCTATTTGGTGACTGCGTTTGTTCCACTTCTATTTCTTAAAAAGGTGACGATTTCTTCTGCAAGACAGATCTCTTATAAAATTTTCCGTTATATGTTCATTCTATCCTATTCAATCTCCTTCCTCATTCACTTATTTGATACTTGAACGGCCCGTCACTAGTTGTGCGGGCTCCAGCATAATCACCATTGTTCATAGATTTGCTGGTTAAGCTATTATGGCTTCCTGGAGTCCCGAGATCAGCAGCCTGGCCAAAGTTTTCTCCAGGTCTTCACCACCACAGGCAGTTGCAGCCCTTGTGGATCAGAGGGAGATTTGCCACCATGCGACTTTGATACCAAGACGGTGGTGGATCTAATATTGGCTTACTCTTAGCTAGGCTCCCTGATGGAGACGACGGATTCCTTCTCAGCTTGGGAGACCCTGCCAGAGAGACGAATCACCCGCTGCACACCGCAATCTGACATCCAGGAACACTTCTCAGCCCCAATGAGAAAGTAAACTGTTGGGTTGGTCTCATTCACTAGATTGCGAAAATGAGAGGCCTTACTGATATAGTGTCATTCTCGCCCTACTTCTTCTCTGACAGTAGTAAGGACTTAAGGATATCTAAAGAACTACGTCTAAGGGCTACAAAGTGATGGTAATCTGGCGACTGAATTACTATTGCTACTACTCGACTTTTGTAGGGCCTCCCAACGGTTCAACGCCTCATCGTAGCTGGGAGGTATTCCTCGGTGTCAGACTGCGATGTACATCGGCAGATTCATTCTCCGGCAAGGCCTTCCAAGCTGACAAGGGGTCCGGCGTTTAGATCAAGAAGCCTAGCTAAGAGTTAACCAATACCAGGATCCACCACCGTCCTGGTATCAAAGTCGCATAGTGGCAAATCTCCCTCTTATCCACAAAGGCTTCGACCGCCTGCGATGGTGAAGATATGGAGCAGACTTTGGCCAACCTGACCTCAGGATTCCAGAACACCACAATTGCCGAACCAGAAAGTCTCCGAAAAATGGAGATTATGTTGGAGCAAGCTAAACCAGTGAGAGTGGACCATTCAAATGTTAAGTGCCAAAAATTTTGTAGGTACGGAAGCTTGTTTGAAATTAGCAATTATTAGCATGATTGTGTAAAAATGTCGATTACATGACGTGACAAATTCTGAGCATAGTCTGGTTATTCATTGACCAACATTGAAGCATCAGGAACGACTCGAATTTTAGGTGGCGATCGCATGTTTTTCTTGGTTTGTGCTTTCGTCGCCGCAGAACATTCTGGAGCCATCGATTGCGTTTGTTGCTTTGACGGTCTTCAATCAACTTCGCCGTCCGATGAGTCTCATCGCGCCTGCTATTCAATTTATCTCTAAGGTACAGTATTGGATAAATACTAAAAACAAAGGTAGATATTTGTATCCTAACGCAAACCAAGATTTCACCATTCTACAACGATATTAACGTTGACGTTAAAAGAGGAGTTAGGCAGGGCGATACAATCTCGCCAAAATTATTTACAGCCACCCTCCAGAACGTCATGCGAACATTGGAATGGGATAATATGGGAGTGAAAATCGATGGTCGGCAGATACATCACCTTCGCTTTGCTGATGATATCGTTCTTATAACACCAGACATTAGCCAAGCGGAACGCATGCTTGCGGACTTTGATAAAGCGTGTGGAAAGATTGGTCCTCGACTAAATCTCAAGAAAACGATGTTCATGAAGAACGAATTGGTTTCGTTTGCCCCATTCACGCTCAACGGAACGAATATCACCGAATGCTCCAGTTATGTCTATCTAGGTCGGGAAATCAATGTGGTGAATGAACGACTTAGCTCCTGAGCTGAGCAGAAGGAAACCAGCGGCTTGGGGAGCTTTCAAGAGCATCGAGGATGTAGAGAAGAGAACAAAGAACACCCGACTCCGTGCCCACCTTTTCGACTCAACGGTTCTTCCTACCCTAACGTATGCATCAGAAACCTGGTCGCTGCGTAATCAGGGCGAAAAATCACTCAGTGTTATCGAACGCGCAGTCGAAAGGACGATGCTAGGAGTATCCCGTTCCACACAAGTAAGGGATGGGATCCGAAGCTCCGATCTACGTCAACGATCGAAAATCAAAGATGTTGTTCTGTACGCCAAACAGTAGAAGACAAGATGGGCCGGACACGTAATGCGTATGAATGATTACCTATGGGCAAGAGCAGTCAGTGACTGGATTCCTCGGGATGTCAAACGTACTGCAGGAATACCACCGACCCGATGGTCAGAGTTCTTCACGAAAAGCCTAGAAGAAAGATATGATGCTCGACGAGTCCCTAAATTGAATAGAACCCATTGGGCTACTCTTGCCCGCGATAGGGAAAAATGGAGGATTTACTGGCGCCCGCTCGAGTCACTCGGCGATCAACGGGACTACAGGTGAAGTGATACAGGTGAACGCAAAAATATTAAACGTACTGAAGACGAAACGAAGAAACGAGGATGAGACATAACTATACCATGCATGAACATTTTGTAAAGAAATAGAAACATTAAAGTATTTGACAATTACCATGATATAAGTCATAAACTCAAGAGAACCTCTCTTAGTAAAGAGTAAAGCGTTTCATCCATTTCTACACTCATTAATCCCACCGCGTGTGGCGCAGTGGTTTGAAGCGCTACTGCGACACACACGTGGAATCGGTCGCCGCGCCCATGGCCCACCAACCTTTCATCCCTCCGGGGTTGCAAAATTAGTACCAAACTTATCTGGGAGGATAGCTGTACTGGCTCGATATATCGGCAGGCCACTGTGAGTCATTGTAAAGGCCAGACACGCATTCAATCATCACCTCCAACGATGCTTAATGAAGTCGAATGCACGGCGCATCCCTCATGGATTGATCAACACTGAGCGTTTTATCCTTTTTTATTCACCTTCACCAGATTCTTTGTCTGATAGAAACAGTTATTCGTCCATCACCGAGACGAAGTCATTAGAAGGTCTGAAGCCCATTCAAGCTCTCAATTGATTTGCTTTCTGGAATTTCGATAAGCGAACTCCATTGTTCGGCACCATTAACCTTATACATTATCCTCTAACCTTTCCTTTTACAACCAATATGTTTCTGAACAATTTTTTGGCACATATTTTAAATACTCATTGCTCCATTATTTTTGAACTAGATGAAGCACCATTTTGAACTCAAGAGACAATGTGATTCTTATCGTCTTACAAATCAGATCTGTTTTTTTCTGTTCTCATTAGTCCTCGCTTTGGAATGCCTCAATGTTGCCGATTACAATGACGCTGGATCTTTCTTCCGATTATTCAGGCAATCGTCTGCAGTAGGCGCATCAACGACTTCCTTCAAGCAAACGAGTTGAAGAAGGAACGAGAATCAGAGAAGGATTTTCAGATATCTATTATTCTCGAAAATGCTCACTTTTCATGGAATAACCAGAAGGAGCACCTAAAAAATGTACGCTCTTCTTTTAATATACCAGTTTTCTCCCGCTTACATTCGCTTTTCAGATAACTTTGGAAGTACGACAGGGAGAACATCGAGCAGTTGTCGGACCAGTTGGTTGTGGCAAATCTTCGTTGCTGGCTGCAATTCTCGGTGAATCCACGTTTGCTTTACTTCTGAATACTATGCTGCTAATTTGAGTGAACAGCAAGTTTTTGTTCATAAACAACATTCTTGAACAACTTTTCCGAAGTGGTAGAGCTGTCTTTCAATAACCCTTGCTTAACCTCCCCACGTGTCATCCAACCATACCATCCCTCCTGGGTTGGAGCTAAATGTTGCTAGAATTTCTTGCAAAAGCTGTCGTTGTTTCAAAAAGTCTATTTTGGTCAAGATACAGGGGAGCTCGAGTAGAGCTACTCCAGAATTTTAAGAAGAATCGACGCAAATAGGAGTCAACAACATTCATAAAGAAGAGCAGAAATCCTCAACCAGCATACAAACCCAGAGGAAAATTTGAAAAGCTTTGTGGAAGTCAGAAGCGAATCAAATACAAGGTGTGCTCGCATCGCATATATGGTACCGCGTTCTACAAAACAATTTCCCTCTTGTGCTTTTCTCAAGAGATCTAAGAAACGATGGAAACGGTACAGCAATGGTTTTCACATTTTACTCACGTTTAGCAAAACTTTTCAGCCAGTCTATTATTGTTTGATGAATTGGCTTTAAAACGTATGTTCTTTCAAAAGAAGGCCTTTGAATGATTTCATACAACTTTTGCTCTTCGTACCTGTGATTTCATTCATAAACTTCTTTTCGTGCAAACAACTCAGCTCCTATCTTCACGGTTTCCATCAGAGGCTCCGCTCTGAGTGAGTGGCTAGCAGTCATTTACAGATATTGACATGCTGTCGATCACTGATAAGGTGGTGAGGATCTATGTCCAGTAAATATTTCGACGAACCGACCAAGGTTGTTCCAATGGTTGCTGATGACGCCACGGAGTATACTAAGTGCGTTCCTCATCAGACTCAAACTGATTGAACCATCGTCTTCTTTTGGAGTGGTGGCTAACGTTCTCAGTGAATACAATAGAGGCTTTACCGCTGAACCTCTGGAAAAGTCTTATCGCCAGAAGTCTTAGCAAATAACGAAACGCTTACGAAAAGCTTATTGCTAAATACTACAACATTTTTATGTCCACCTATGAAAACGTAGCATGCGCAAGTCTGCTTTTTGGAGATTTCTTGTCTTGAGAAATGTGGTTACTTGAAATGAGACGTGTTTATGCTTTCCCAGGTTTATTTTGTAAACGATTTCTTTTGGACACTTCAAAACGCTTTGGAAAGTTACTGTTAGAAACAACATTGTGACCAAAATTGCAAAAAATATTGAAATTTGAATAATAAAAATATAAATAAAGTAAAACCTTGTGATTGACCTTTCAGGTGAAATGAATCTTTTGGAAGGCTATCGAAAAGTTAACGGTACCATTGCTTACGTCTCGCAAATCTCGTGGATACTCAACCATACTGTGAGAGCGAATATTTTATATGGGTTGGAGTACAACAGAAATAAATATGACAAGGTAAGCTTTGCTTTTGGCAAACTCCTAAAATCGTTCAAAACGGTTTGTGAGGATCGGCTAGTGACAAGTTGCCTTCGGGTCTTGAAAGCGTAACAGCGACGCTCTTTTTTAAACCACAGTAAATAAGTATTTATTAGTGATATTTTATTTCAATAAGCAAACGCGAGGTTGTTATTATAGAATTTCTTAGGATACAATAGCTGACGTTTCGGCGGTTTCGTCTTCTTCAGAGCCTGGAAGAGTCAAATTGAGATGCGATCTACTCAGCCAAACACTTTCATAACCCCAGCAGATAAAACTTAGCAAATAAATTTGCATTCGCATAAGAAACAGCTTCATTTAAACACCTATCGTTTGTCTGTTGGAAGTATTTAAGTTAGTTGGTGGATAGCAGCCGCACAGAGTAATACATGGACGAGGACTCTGTTCGGCTTCTATCCACCAACTGAAGAAGTCGAAACCGCCGAAACGTCAAATAAAACATCGAAATATCAATCAACGCTGAGGTTAACAGAAGGTCGGTCTTGGGAATATCCTTTAGTGAGTTTTTTAGCTGTACAATATAGTATTCCAGCTAAATATATGTCTTTTGAGACATTTAGTGCTTGGGGACCAATTTCGATTCAATTTGAGATCCCTGGAACCTCAAATTAATTATATGTCATTTATTCATATCCTTACATGTTCTTCGCCATTTTCTACTCAAGCAAATGAAGGCGGAAGGCAAGTGATTCGTTTTTTCTGTAGTGAAAACGACTATAGGCTCAATATACCGGTACGCCACTATGAGTCATTGTAAAGGCCAGATATGTATTCAATCGCCTCCAACGATACCTAATGAAGTAGGATGCATGACGAATTCCTCAGGGCTTAGTCAACGCCGAGAGCTTTATTTTCATCCTTTTTGAAAATTTTTCAAATACATCTATGCTTTGAGATTGCATATGCATTTCTACAAAGTGTCGAAGCCTAAGACAAGACTAGATGATCGTCAATCGAAAATTGTCGTGTAGAAATGTTTCGAAGGTGAAGGACCAGCTTTGTAGGAGTTTCGATGACATTTTGCAGATTTTGAGAGCTTGTGAACTGAAGAAAGACATCTTTACATTACCACGATCAGATGCAACCGTTGTCGGAGAGAATGTAAGACTTTTCTTCTCTATTTTCCCTTTGTTCCTCCACTGTTTTGCATCTTACTGGAAGATTTTTTTTTGCTTCCATTATTCTACCTATTATCTACGTAGGAGAACCTGTGACTGTATTGAAAATAAAGAGGCATAGCAATACGGTCTATTTGAAATGAAGAGGTCGAAGGGAGAGCCAAATTGAATTTTCTCAGTAATTTTTCACTGTTCTTATAGTTTTTTTTTATTACGTGAGGTAAATGTTTCTGTTAGGTTCCGAAAAAATATAAAATAGTGAATAAATTGCTGAAAACGACTGATTTCGGTGAGACGAGTTTTCTAAATCTACTTAATGACTTTAGGGAGCTTCTTTGTCTGGAGGTCAACGAGCACGTATCTGTCTGGCAAGAGCACTCTATCAGGTGCTGCGAGCTCTTTAATATTGCTGCTTATTTCCTTCAATAATTGAATAATTTTGAATAGCATGCAGATAGGTTCATGGTCGACCGCACGACCAACCAAACCTTTCTCCGCTATGTAAGGAAATTGGTACAGGACTAGACTTGGAAGAGCTCGCTGCGATGCACAAAGACAGGTGGCTGCTTATGGTGAAGGCCTGAGAACTTCCTAGGCACGGCCATGCCAGAATTTTGAAAACAGTCGGCTTGCCTGGAATCTGACAACGTTTACTAAGGAGATCGAAAACCTCAAAAAACTATTGAAAACAAAATTTCGTGGACCTTTGTGGATGACGCATGTTAGGAAGCAAGTCGACTTCAATGGTGCAATCCTATGTGATTTCGGCTATTGCACTATGAACAAGTATAAAAAGTGCTGTTTGGAATTTGGATTACAAGCAGTCTAAATTTTGGTAGACTTGGAAGAGCTCGCTGCGATGCACAAAGACAGGTGGCTGCTTATGGTGAAGGCCTGAGAACTTCCTAGGCACGGCCATGCCAGAATTTTGAAAACAGTCGGCTGCAACGAGCACGTATCTGTCTGGCAAGAGCACTCTATCAGGTGCTGCGAGCTCTTTAATATTGCTGCTTATTTCCTTCAATAATTGAATAATTTTGAATAGCATGCAGATAGGTTCATGGTCGACCGCACGACCAACCAAACCTTTCTCCGCTATGTAAGGAAATTGGTACAGGACTAGACTTGGAAGAGCTCGCTGCGATGCACAAAGACAGGTGGCTGCTTATGGTGAAGGCCTGAGAACTTCCTAGGCACGGCCATGCCAGAATTTTGAAAACAGTCGGCTGGCCTGGCATCTGACAACGTTTACTAAGGAGATCGAAAACCTCAAAAGACTATTGAAAACAAAATTTCGTGGACCTTTGTGGATGACGCATGTTAGGAAGCAAGTCGACTTCAATGGTGCAATCCTATGTGATTTCGGCTATTGCACTATGAACAAGTATAAAAAGTGCTGTTTGGAATTTGGATTACAAGCAGTCTAAATTTTGGTAATAAGATAGAAAGGGCTTCCGACATAGTTCAATCACTGAGTGATGTCCCACCCAATCGACTTAATTCAGTTTCCTAGAGGTGATAATAGAAAACCTGACTTATACAGAGAGGTAACCAACCGATGTACCAAGTTAGTGCTACTCTCCTCAAATGCAATTATACTACCAATCACCGAGCCCATGATGACGGATAGAACATTTGGTTAACTCCGAGCGCAGGAATCGAACCAGTCATCGATCCAATGCGCATCGCTGGGCACCCTCTAATCACTGCGCTACACTCGCCAATCAGATTTTTGGTAACAACGTGCATGCAGTCATACATCCCCACCAGCATTAAGACCAGTTCAAGTATTTTGAAATTTATTTCATATTCCTATAGTTCTTATTGTTTGATTAAAAGCAAGTTCATGAAAATTTCTTCAGGATTGTGACATCTACTTATTAGATGAACCATTTTCTGCAGTTGACGCCACAATCGCAGGCAGTATGTACGAAAAGGTTTGCATCCATTTTTACTACAAAAAAATAACAAATCAATTGTTTTTTGAGCAGATATTAAAAATTAGAAAAAGGTGGCTATAGCTTAGTGGTCAGAGATGCTCTGGAACACAAACACGCCCATGGTTTCGATCGTTGGGCTGCGGGGCACTTATGTCTTCCAGCATTCCACGGTAGATATATCGGTACCAAACGTGTCTGGGCGAATAAAAACACTCGGTACACCAGCAAGCCACGACAGATCATTAAATAGGTTAAACAAGCAATCAGCCACCTTTGTGACTCTTGATTCTGCATGTCATTGGCTTAACCTAGAATACAAAGAAGTTATAGATTTTTTTGCGATTTGAAGAGATCATTAAAAATGTAATAGAAAGCTTGATATGATTCACTGAATATATTCGCATGGTTCAGTTATTCGGTCCAGATGGTCTTCTTGCGCAAAAGACAGTCATTCTGGTTACCCATTCAGTCGAGTTCACGAAGACCGCATCTCTTATTCATGTAATGAGCGGTACGTACAATTCTCTTGTTATTCGGATACTTCGTAATTTCAAAGTTTGATCATCACTATCGGTTCTCCTAGATATATAATACAAAATTATTTTTAGAAGCTCGTTAATCATTATAATTTTAGATTCCTTTGTCTCCGTTTGTCTCACACTCCCTTTTCTTCCTTCTTACTTTCTTTCTTCACTTTTTTTCTCTAGCTTTCTGCACTTTTGCACACTTGCTGCACTTTTCTATACCATATAAAACGTGAAATTAAATCACTTTGTAAATTTGGTAAGGGCTTCTATCTGATCCATGAATTTCCAGCATCTTTATCGATTTTTCTTTTCGAATGAACATATTTCCATATTAGCCCTAAAGTTTATCGTATAAACTAATTCTTTGAGCAATTTGTAGATAGTGGTGAAGTCATCGATGAGGGGACATATGATGAGCTACTTGAGCGAAGTCAAGTATTCAGTAAAATAAAGCAGGACCACGAGGAAGCTAAAAAGCAGGGGAAACCCCGAGAAACGTCTGGTTGGTTGCAATGCTTCGCTTATGTGCCTTTTTTTTGTTTTTGTCGACCTCGTGTTAAATTATCGCTGAAGGAACAACAAAGGCTTTTTTGCAAGACCCAGTGGAATGAATAAAAGTGGTGGTTGGTATTGACCATTTCGTAAGAGATGCTCCATTTATAAGGACTTTACCACCTATCGTAGAGGTGATTGAATACACATTTGCCCTATACAGTGATTTTTGGAGATCTGCCGGTGTATCAAGACAGTGTTGCTATGCTGCTAGACAAGTGGACAATGGTTTGCCGACCCCGGAAAGGGCTTGGTTTTCTCAGGAACCACCGACCGCGTAGACACGTCTAAACGTTGGGCTACGTATTCAGATAATAGGGTGGTCTCGAGATGTTGATTCAAAGTTGTATCTCTAGCTCAAAATTTCGTTAACTGTTATATTCTTTAGATTTTTATAGGAATTCTAAGATCGATGTGTGCCTATGTTAGCTGTCTAATAGTGCAAAATTGTGAGACAAACATTGAAGTAAAAGAACCATATGATGTGAAGCATAGAGAAAGCTAATGAAGATTTTTCTTGATTCATGAGTCCAAGACGGATATGTGATCGATTGATTGAGCTCAAAGTAACAGAAGCTTGACGACTAAACCTGGTCAAGCGTACAATTGCACATCGAAATCCTTCAAGCACAAAGTGCAGAAGATTAGATGGAGAAACAGTTCGCTTTTGATGGACATAAAATAGAAGTCTCGAGAAAGACAATACTAGGAAAAAACAGTTTTAGTTAATGGTCAGTAATAATGGTTTATAATTGCTGCAAATAGTACAGCTATAATGATGTTGAGATATTTGCAAAACTCCGGACCGCAGGTGTTTGCGGTGGGGAACGAACGCTCTATTGCCCTTTCCGGGTGTTAGTGCGTTCACCACCACACCGTGCGGGTCCTTCATTTCGGCTGTCTCTTAGCTAGTTCTACCGATGAGCGTCGTCAGCAATCCCTTGTCAACGGCATTGAAAAATTGTTATAGGCAGCAAATAAACAAGTTAGCATTGTGATTTGGATGGTAGCCCCAGCTTAACTGGGTTCAATGCCGATTTGGGCTCCTCACATCAATGCCGTTGATGGGTGATTTCTGATGGCAGTGATCGGTAGAGCTAGCTGAGAGGCAAGGAAAACGAAGGAACGGCATGGTGCGTTGTGAACGCGTTAGCCTCCGGATAGGGTAACAGCGCATTCGTTCTCCACCGCAAGTACCTGCGGTCCGGAGTTTTTAAAACATCTTTGTATCATTACAATTGTATTCCATACAATACCCTGCCACTAAAATTGTAGTTGGCACCAAAAAGAAGGCTAGAGCCGTAAATAGTCTTGATTACAGTAGTGAATCGGCATAAACGACTAAAGGTGATGTTCGAACCACCACAGCCTACAGATTCGAAGCAAGTCGAAAACGTTGCGGTAGGGAGGGTAAGTCGAGTTTTTAATCTCGTAATAACATTCTATATTTTACCGGTTTTTTGTTCTTTTTTGTGTATTTGACAGATCATCTACACATTGTATTAGGTAAATCATGTCCGTACCGCTGAAAGGACGCGTGTGGCGCAGTGGTTGGAGGCGCCACTTCGGCACGCACCTGGACTCGATTCCTGCGCCCATCGCCCAGCCCATCCCTCCGGGGTCGGCAAATTGGCACCAGACTCGTCTGGAAGGATAGCAGCACTGGCTCGATACATCGGCAGGCCACTGCGAGTCATTGTAAAGACCATTCAATTACCTCCAACGATACTTAATGAAGTCGAATTCATGGCGCATCCCTCAGGGATTGATCAACGCCGAGAGCTTTATCCTTTTACCGATGAAGATGCCTTAGAATCGCAGCGTCTGTTGTACCACAGTTCTTTGTGTTTGAATGTGTTCATATGTATCTTCATAGTCTCTCATTTATATAAAAGCTCCAAAGCTGTCAGAGTTGATCAAACCCTAAACCAATGTCAGGATTTCTTATCTTTCTCAAGAAACGTGGCTTAAGAGCACTGATGTGCACTTCAATATACTAAACAGTACTTGGGAGGTAAGGAAGACAACTTCTAGCACACCCTGTAATGGCTACCTTAGAATAACAATGAGGCGGAATCAGCAATGAATGCATGTATGACGTTCATCCTTGAACCAATGTCAGGATTTCCTATCTTTTTCAAGAAACGTGACTTAAAAGCACTGATGTGCACTTCAATGTACTAAACAGTACTTGGGAGGTAAGGAAGACAACTTCTAGCACACTGTAATGGCTACCTTAGAATAACAATGAGGCGGAATCAGCAATGAATGCATGTATGACGTTCATCCTTTTAAGAATACTGTAAATCATAAATTAAGCCTTCATAATGGCGGAACAGTAAACAATACATGATAACTGGAAAGATCGAGTTTCTTTAAACCCCGGCATAAATAATCGACATGTCTATTTCTACGTTTTTTATGAAATGATCATTGAGCTTATGCGAGGATGGTATAGTTGTCGTTGTTGCTGTTGTTGTTGGTCGATGGAGACGTTTCGGCGATTTCGCCTTCCTCAGAGTGGCGCTGTAGGTTACGAGTAGGTTAATATAGGGTAGGTAATTGATCGAAGTCGAAGCTCTTACCTACTTTTACTGCATTCTCATCTTCGATTTTCAACGATACATAACACAGCTTTAGTTGACGACATATTCACCATCATTGTGAGGAGAGTAGATCACTTTTTAAACAAAATTTACATCGGCTTCTTCTAGAAACGAGGAGGCTCTTCGTAGGCAGGCTGAGCAAGGACGTTTTTGAGGTAGATGTAACCGTAAAATTTCCTGTTACGCAGGTCTTGAGACGAATTCATAGTAAACGGTACTCCTAGCGAGCTCTTGGAGACATTCGAGGACCAACTTTATGACGTAGGTCGAGTGATGTCGTGGGAAAGTTCTATTTCTAGTGGCTTTGGTCCGAAAGAAACGAGGAGGCTCTTCGTAGGCAGGCTGAGCAAGGACGTTTTTGAGGTAGATGTAACCGTAAAATTTCCTGTTACGCCTGTCTTGAGACGAATTCATAGTAAATGGTACTCCTAGCGAGCTCTTTGAGTCATTCGAGGACCAACTTTATGACGTAGGTCTAGTGATGTCGTGGGAAAGTTCTATTTCTAGTGACTTTGGTCCGAAGAACAGAACCCTTTGGGCTATTGTTACATGAGGCAAGCGGAAATTGAGACTTTACTGACACTCGCTCGAATCGCTTAAGGATCAACGATAAGAGAGATAGTGGTGGTGGTACTTCAGAATGGTGCAAAATGGCTGGAACGTGGAAGGCCATTGAGCAAAACTCTCCAAGAGCTTATATTCATGGGTTTGATATTCTAAAAATAAATTTTTAATATTTTATCTTTTTATTTTCTGGCTACTATAATTTTCACGGCAGGGTACTAAGCGAAATGCAACCACAACGTTGCTGAGATATTACAAAACTCTAGATCGCAGGTGTCTATGGTGGGGAACGAACGCGCTATTGTTTTTTTCGGGGAGTAACGCGTTCACCATCGCACCGTGCGGGTCCTTCTTTTCGCCTGTCTCTCAGCTTCATTAAATTCTTAGCTTCACCTATTTGTGTAATGACATGTCGATATAATTATGCTACATAAATAAAGGCCTATTTCGTAAACACTTGGCTTCTAAAGCGATATATGGACGACCAAAATACCATTACATTAATCGTCTGTTTATTTCGAGTGCTAATTTCTAATGTAACTAGGTTGTGAGGCCAACTCTATAGGGATGGATGGTTATATAGAGGAAACACCGAAGGAGTCTGTCATACGATCAGAAGCACCCGAAACCTGTCCTTTAGTCAGGAGAGGTGCTCGTGTAAGTGATTTAGTGCTCTTCACAATAGCATTTTAGTTCTGCTGAACATTATCGCCTTTGTGTCGTCGACATTTGGAGGCATCCGTGCTTCACTCACTCTTCACCGTCCGCTCATCGACGCCATCATGCACGCTCCTCTCTCATTTTTTGACGAAACGTCCGTTGGTCGGATTCTCAGCCGTCTTGTCGCGGTTTGATTTTTAATTAATTAATGTTAAACTGTAATGTTAGATGCTATTTGTAATAAAGATACTATCGATTTCAATGTTTTAGAGGCCATTAAGCGCTCATAGAGCTTTTTGCCTGACCATAGGAGTCTTAGTTCTCGTTCAATCTAAAATATAGCTCAAGATTTTCATTACAGACGTGGCAATATATTAGAGCCGCTGGCTATTATAAAAATTTTTGGAGACTGTAAGATACGGTAACAACAAAAGTTTTAGACTCACAGACTATTTTCAACTGATTTTATACAGTATTTCCTGTTTCAATAACCTTGCCAAACAATACGTATCGATTTTATGCGGTTTTGTAATAGTTTACTGACGTAATCTTACTCTCTCCAGCCTATAGAATAAGTCTTCAGAAAAGAAAAATAGTTCTATCTTAACGAATTTATTGTTGTTTTAAGAAGTCAAAGTTACTGAAATCGGTAAAAAAGCAAAAGCACGAAAATGTCGAAGTTTTCGATGCTGCACGGCACAAAACAGCAAAACTTACGTCAATTGTTGTGGCCTTGTTTTACTTCAATCTCGACATTGGATCGAGGACTGAGTATTGCTTAATGTTTAGCTGTTCCAGTCGATCTTTGACATTAGTTGACATAGTCGTAAACTTCTTAAATCGGTTAGAAAACCATAACCTACGTGACATAACAGACCACTTTTGGCCAACAAACAATGAAATCTCTGCAGTGTTATGGTCTGCCTGGGAGTTCATTCACTTGGTTCTTCTGCATGGATTTGATTAAGTCTTTTCATTTAATGCCTAGAAAATCACAAAGAATCCTTTCATTGACACAAATTTTGCTTAAATCATCTCATTGGATTTACTCTGGTAGCCTTCATTAACACTTCAGACCATATCCTCACCTTATGTGGAGCTGCTGCACTAAACTGCGCTTAATTTTTCGTTACACGTGCTGTGATTTGGAATCAATACACATCGGCCAATATGCCTCGGATATCTGTTGAGATAAACTCATGTCGATCTCAGAGTACTGATGTGTAATGCCCGCATAATAACTAGTGCTGGTAACAATAATGTCACCTTTAATAAAGCTATTGGTCTTTTCAATATTTTACATTGTTTTAAATGACCCGTCGTCACATTTACTTTGCGGATCCTAGCACATCTAGTATTTAAATCGTTTATCTCACACTCATCGTCCATAAAGGTCTCTGAACATTTCGCGTGTCGTTTCAGCTATTGCTTAAGGATTTCATTTTTACAAATGTCATAGAATGTTGATCGAGTCGATTCCCCTCGTAATTTTGGAGATTGTCGAGATAAAGTGTTCTCACGTAGATTTTAGGAGAGCATTGTGAAGCGGGTTAGACCATCACCTTACTTCTTATGGACTGCATCGCTGACGACTGTACTATTCCCTTCCCTTTCGCACTTTTGTAAAAATATTTTACACAATCCTCTGCCCATCTACTGTGTGGATCTCAGTAAATCTCGCATTCGATTCGTTTCCTCCCATCCATCATCGATAAAGGTCTTTCACCTTTTACGTGTTTCTTCGGTTGCTGTTTGAGGATTTTCATTTTCTCTTGGATGTCGTAGAGTGTTGGTCAGGTCAAGTAAACGCCTAAGTTAAGCGAACTAGAGCATTCCCAATTGGATTGAAGAAAGCAATTTCTTTCGGACAATTCCAGAACCAATTGCGCTAGCCCAGAAAGATGATAAACTTGGTGAACCAGAAGAGGGATTGGACCAGCAGCAGGCTTGTGATGGCCGGCGTCACTACCATTGTTCAATCCGCCCCTTTTCCATAATTGGCCCGCAGCACGTAATACTATTGCAGAAATTTAACCAGGTCTTACCGTATTTTTGATTGCGGTTTGCTGCATTTAGGAGCAACTCAAAATCAAAGAGTGAATTTCAATATAGCTCTTATCTGATGGCATCACTTTTAAGGACGTCGACATCATTGACATACCATTTCCGATAAACATTCGATTAGTCGTGGATAGTTTGATGCATGTGAGTTTTGATATGTACATTCTAGCTAAGAATTTGAGATCAAAATCAACTCCTTTTGATGGTTCTTTGGAGTTCTCTGCTAATTTCGTCATTTTATAACGTTGCGTATATTCTGTTATATTCAGCAAGTTCAGTTTCGGTAAGTCAGTTCATGTTGCTGGTCACTCGTCGCCATAAAAATTACCAGCTAGCTAATCGTAGATGAGTGATAAAACCTCGTGATACAATATTTGTATTTGAATGCTCATCAATGAACAACTTTAGATCTGTATGATTCTTGTCGTGATCAGTATCTCGATGCCACTGTACATCGTGTTTGTCGTACCATTCACGATCGGATATGTGTTTATTCTAGTAAGACGACCTTTTTATTGTCTTATTTTTAACTACAATAATGCTGAAATATTTTCAAATCTCTGGGCAACAAATGTCTACGGTAGACATCAAACACGTTACTACCCTTTCAGGGAGTTAACGCGGTCACCACCACACCATGCGAATCTTTCGTTTGGTCTTTCCCTCGGCCATGTCCTATAGGCATTATCAGCGATCACCCGATCAATCATCATTTATAAAACAGCGCTGAGAGAAATGCGATACGGTGGACCCGCATGGTGTGGTGGTGAACGCGTTAATTTCCGGAAAGGGTAATAGCTGTTTAGTCCCTATCGCAGACACCTGCGCTCCAGAGTTTTGCAAATATCTGAGTATTAAAGGATAAAGGATAAAGCTCTCGGCGTTGATCAATCCCTGAGGAATGCGCCATGCATTCGACTTCATTAAGTATCGTTGTAGATGGTTGAATGCATAACTGGCCAATTACAATGACTCGCGGTGGCCTGCCGATATATCTAACTAGTGCTGCTCTCCTCCTAGACAAGTCTGGCGCCAATTTGCCTATCCCGGAGGGATGGAAGGCTTGGTGGGCCATGCGCGCAGGGATCGACTCCACGTGCGTGTCGCAGTGGCGCCTCCAACCACTGCGCCACACGCGCCCTTCATCTGAATATTATTTTAATTATTTTACATCATACCCTGTTATGAAAAAAATATGCAGTAAATAAAAGGGGACTACACTGTGTCTTATTTTTTCTGCATTGCGTACAAGTCGGAAAGCAGTATAGAGTGTCATCGCTCCAGTCTCATTGAGCTCAGAGATTTTGTAGGAGTAAGATAACGGATTCTGACGGTCATTACTAAACGACACATCCTCCATGATTAGTGATTGGTTAATTTTTTGCATGATTTTTGTTGCTTAAATGGAATCAGCCAGAAAATTTTTCTCAATAACCTTTAATTTGACCCTGTTAGAAAATTCATTGGAACACTTTGAACAATACATTGTTAATATTGAAACAAAAACGAAGCTCAAAGGACAGAGCTTCTTCGTTGATCTCTCGTACGGATGCGTTGTGCATTGGAGTCCACTAAGCATAGCTGGAATCTTATTCGGCTTATACAGTACTCTGCGAGGACTTACCACTCTGCCAAGCCATCATGTTTTTATTGTCCCAGAAAACCGTGGCAAAAATCAAACGACCTCAAAGTTAGCTCGGTTTGCCCAGGTCGGAGTCTCGATTCAACAGCTGATCCAGTGTGAGTTGCAGAGCATCTTTAACCAACTGCTTCACGTGCGCCCTTTTCAGCACTAAACTTTTTTATAAGTTAGTTGTGTCACTTGGAACGGTAGGGTTCCTGCTTTGGACCAAAATTCCTATTAACGCGCAGAAATTCTGAGGTTTGTCTTTGCTTGTTTCTATCGCATTCTATTTCTATTGACGGCTTGACCTCTTTTTTTGATAAGCCATATTGAGTAAAAGGCTGCGACCAGTATGACATCTTAGTAAATGATACCTATTTAAAGTACTTAAGTTAAAGGAATGAAGGAATATATTAGGTAATAATATCCGCTCTACTTCCCACTCGCGCATTAAGCAAGACAATAATTTATATATAAAAATAATTTTCTATCTTCCAGAAGTACTTTCTGCCGACCAACATACAAATCAAAAGGATCGAAAGCGCCCAGAGATCTCAGTTATTGGGAGTTCTTTCGCAGAACATGAACGGTGCGGATAGCATTCGAGCTTACCGAAGGGTGAGGTTTATCCATGACTATTGAATTCCATCCAACATCAAGATCAGAAACCCAACTTAATGTTTATGCAACAATAGTGTTATGCACTGTCTTTGGAATTCTGGTTGGAACGTCTTCATATGCGGAGTAGGTCCCGATATTTTGAGTTATTCGAAAAATATTCGCGTTATTTGCGACCTGATGTGAAGCAAACCCACGCATAGTTTCCGTTTGACCAGTGATTTGCTGGTGAGACATTTGCTTTCCATGGAGCTTCGAACGTCGCGTTAAAGCTATTTCTTTCTAAGGTCGCCACTACTTGCTCCCGGCTTATTGTGTTGTTGCCAAGATAGCAACGGTTTTTGGTAATAGTTTGCCTTTCGTTGAAGATTTTGTTCAAAACGTCGAAATTCTTTTCGGCTTGGTAGACTGTGCTAATGGAATGAACCCTTGCTTCAATCACATTTTGACATAGGGTATCGCTTTCTTGCCCATGATGAGAAAATAAACCTGTGAAAGAAGTTTTTTGTTGAATATGGAAAAGGTCTTACTTTGCACTGTTCTGCCTAAGAAGGGCTCATTCATGAGCACAGAACATGCCAAAAATATGATTGAAACGTGATAAATTGGTAAAAAAAACTGGCTAAAAGGTTCAGAAGTTGTTCAAAAGGTTAAAAATTTGGGATATATCACGAAATGCAAAATGAGAGAAGCGTGATATTGAGCTTAATACAACGGTGATGAGATAATCACAAAACTTTGACCCCGGGCTAGATCGAATCACGATTTTTCTTTCCGGGGGAGATCATTATTCTGCGTTGCTCTTAACTAGCTTTCTATCCACCACTGCCATCAGCAATCACCCGTCAACGGGATTGATCTAGGGAGCCCACATCGGCATTGAACCCAGTTAAGCCGAGGCCGTAGACGAAGTCACAATGTTAGCCTTTTATTTTCTACCTAGTATAATTTTTCGCAGCAGGATATGATGTGAATTACAACCACAACGATGCTGAGATATTCGCAAAGCTTACCCCGGTCCAGATCAAACCACGATTTTCTTTAACGAGGGCTCGCGCGCTGCAGACTGCGCCAGGGATGCCCTTGCTCTGCGTTTCTCTCAACACTCAGCACTGGTACATGGAAAACTAGGTGGAGAAACGCGGAGCAGGAACCTCCATGGCACAGGGTGCAGTGCGTGAACCCCTGTAAAAGAAAATCGTGGTTCTATCTGGACCTTGGTTGATTTCTTATAATATCCTGCCGCCACTGGCTCGGCTCTTTACACGCTACTTGTCTGAATGCAAGGCCCCTACTCAGTGGAAGACCAGCATGACCGTATTATTGTTCAAGAAGGGTGACTCACACGACATTGGCAACTATCGCCCACTCTGCTTGCTGTCTATCGTCTACAAACCTTTCACTCGAGTCATCTTAAACAGGATTTACAGAACACTGGACGACGGACAGCCATGTGAGCAAGAAGGCTTTCGAAAACGATTTAGTAATATAGACCACATCCACACGATAACGAGACTTACTGATTTATAGCGAGAGTACAAGAGACGGCTCTGTCTCACTTCCACCGATTTAAGGAAGGCCTTTGACTCAATTGAGATAGAAGCAGTCATGGAAGCCCTTGATAGCCAAGCAGTCCCTACTCAAGGCATAAAGGTTCTTGAAAGGCTCTTCTTGAGCCGTGAAAAAATTTCAGAACAAAGTTTTCACCATTCTGCAATGATATTAACGTTGACGTCAAAAGAGCAGTTAGAAATGGCGACACCATCTCGCCAAAATTATTTACGGTAACCCTCCAGAACGCCATGCGAACATTGGAATGGGATAATATGGGAGCGAAAATCTTACATCATCTTTTCCTTGCTGATGATATCGTTCTTTTAGCACCAGACATTAGCCAAGCGGAACGAATGCTTGCGGACTTTGATAAAGCGTGTGGAAAGATTGGTCTTCGACTAAATCTGAAGAAAACGATGTTCATGAAGAACGGATTGGTTTCGTTTGCTCCATTCACGCTCAACGGAACGAATATCACCGAATGCTCCAGTTATGTCTATCTAGGTCGAGAAATCAATGTGGTGAATGAACGACTTAGCTCCTGAGCTGAGCAGAAGGAAACGAGCGGTTTGTGGAGCTTTCAAGAGCATCGAGGATGTAGTGAAGAGAACAAAGAACACCCTACTCCGTGCCCACCTTTTCGACTCAACGGTTCTTCCTGCCCTAGCGTATGCGTCAGAAACCTGGCCGCTACGCAAGCAGGATGAAAGATCACTCAGCGTTATCGAATGCTCAGTCGAAAGGACGATGCTAGGAGTATCCCTTTTCACACAAGTAAGGGATGGGATCCGAAGCTCCGATCTACGTCAACGATCGAAAATCAAAGATGCCGTTCTATACGCCAAACAGTCGAAGATAAGATGGGCCGGACACGTAATGCGTATGAATGATAACCGATGGACAAGAGCTGTTAGTGACTTGATTCCTCGGGATGTCAAACGTACAGCAGGAAGACCACCGACCCGATGGTCAGAGTTTTTCACGAAAAGCCTAGAAGAAGGAAATGATGCTCGACGAGTCCCTAGAGCGAGCAGAACCCACTGTGCTAGTCTTGCACGCGACAGGGAAAAATGGAGATTTACTGGCGCCTGCTCGAGTCACTCGACGATCAACGGGACTAAAGGTGTTACAGGTGTAAATAAAGGAGTGAGCATTCATCTTAGCATTTTAAACAAAATAATCGCCGACGATCTCTTTCTTATTCATTGCCTTTGGATCTTCTTTAAAGATTAGCTTCAGCGATCTTTTATCGTTCAGCATTCTGAGATGCTAGAAAGGTCAGAAGGCCGAACAAAGTTTTGCTCCAAGTCTAGGATTAAATTCTGCAGTGAAAGGACGTGGTGAATTGGCATAAAATAAGAAACCATACCTACTGGCTCTTTATTAAGTAATAAACTGAGGTGAATAATGAGCTCTGACGACGGCAGCACGGCCTGCTTTCTTGGTATCTACCGGCCAATGCTAGATCTATACCCAACGTGTGCGCAAAAAAGACCGCGATCACTGTCTTCAGTTCAGCAGCAGGGTTATTCTATTATTTTTTTTTCTTAATGATATAACCACAGCAGAATTAAACTGTTACCCGTTGGTAGAAATACGTTCTAATTAGTCAAAAATATGGGTAGCCATAACAATTCATGAGAGTTTTCTGTTAGGTGAGTTGAGGCAGATGTCTCAAAAAAGCTACTGGTTCCTCCTTAATTGCACCAGTGAGAGACATGCACATAGATTTCTTTCTGATATCCAATTCCTTCGGTAAGATAGGTCGAGCTTTTACTCAAGTTGATAAATTCTGCTGGATAGACGACTACCGCACTATGTTGATGCTGTAAAGCACATAGAGACCGACATAAAGCTATGTTGTATTATACTATTAGTTTCGATTAACCTGATCACCCCATATTTTCTTTTGCAGCCTCTTTTCTTTTAGGTTAATTCAACGATTCTCTCCTTCTATGAGAACGTTGATTCATTTATTCGATGTCGTTACCTTGCTCCTGCAACTACCAGATGGTTGGCGTTGCGATTGGAACTCCTCGGCAATATTATGGCACTTCTTTTTATTCCTATTTTATAGAGTTTTAAATTTTATATTGAATGGCAGCAATTTTTGACAGTTGAGATAAACAGAAAATTACTTGAGATTATTGTGCTTGTTTAAGCTGTGTTTAGTCCCAAAGTTTGATTGGTGTCGTTAAATTCCAGCGTCAGAAACTGTGGAATTCTCCCGACAGCCTTCTCTAAGATTTCGTTTGTGCTTTAGGTGTTGGCGTGCTCGGTGATGGTGTCGCTATTCCACATAATGGGTCTAATCACGACTGGCCAAGTCGGACTCTGCATCTCCTATGCGCTCAGCGTAAGTTGGCCATAATGGCAAGTAATCCGAAAAATTTGACCCAATATTTGAAAAAATCGAAATGTGTTCTCATTCGAAGTCCTGAATACGCAGACACTTAAAGAGATTCGTGCTATCAATCTCTAGGTATTGCTAAGCTAATATGCTAATAAGCTCATTAAGGAAAGAATACATATTGATTAAGCACACCGAGGTTCAAGGAAAGTCGGTTTCGAAGCATTAATATGATGAATTTGAGCTTCAGCAACTTCTGAAAGACATTGCAGCTTTTCAGGAAGATATGCCCTTTGTTCTTGTTTTTGCCCCTTGCGAAACGAGATTTAGAAGTGTACAAACAAACATCATCCTACTAATACTCGACTGCCAACAAGTAAAGCAACCAAACGTATTAACTCTCTTTCCTTCTCTCCCTCCCTCCTTCCCGCTCTCCCTCTTTCTCGCCTCCTCTCTCTCCACCTTTCTTCCTCTCTCTCTGTTTGCTACTGAAAATGTACTGCGATTATACAGCTCTCTCTTACCCCTAACCAATCCCAAAGCACAAAAAAAAAGACCGACAGGGAGAGATCGCTTCGCTAAAATTGTTCACCACCACGTCGTTGAAGTGGATAATGAAGTCATTCAATTGGATAAAAAAAACAAATGTACTAGTCGTAGCTATCCTCCTAGCCAATATGGCTTTGCCAGTTATATTTTCAGAGTTTTAAGAACTTCAGACTAGATATGAAAAAGATACCATTGAGAATAAATCCGAAGAAACAAGTTATTGGAAAAACCAGCAGATACCATACAAAACGGGTTGATAATGTTTCACTGAATTTAGACTTGTCTGTAAGTGTACATACGGAATTTAACACTGATACGCATCGAATTCAACACGTGTATTGTGAAAAGGATAGTCGACTTTTGCTTATTAATCCCTTAAGCCAGAATACCGTCGCTCATCATGCACTTAACTAATTGGAATGATTCTAAAACTTCTAAAAATTGGATTCTGCCTATAAGATACATGTTCGTCTTTGGTAAAAAGGATAAAGGATAAAGCTCTCTGTGTTGATCAATCCCTGAGGGATGCGCCATGCATTCGACTTCATTAAATATCGCTGGAGGTGATTGAATGGCCAATGACTCGCGGTGGCCTGCCGATGAATCGAGCCAGTGCTGTTATTCTCTCAGACAAGTCTGGTACCAATTTGCAAACCCCGGAGGGATGGAAGGCTTGGTGGGCAATGGGCGCAGGAATCGATTCCACGTGCTTGTCGCAGTGTCGCCTCCAACCACTGCGCCACACGCGCCCCTTCATCGTCGGTACAATAAAAATTCGGATTAAAAGAAACGGAGAGAAATTGAAGACAACCTCAAGAGTGCCGTGGTCTGGTCG
>MQTX01000347.1:175606-195859 GCA_009735665.1 Angiostrongylus cantonensis
GTGGATAATGAAGTCATTCAACTGGATAAAAAAAACAAATGTACTACTCGTAGCTATCCTCCTAGCCAATATGGCTTTGCCAGTTATATTTTCAGAGTTTTAAGAACTTCGGACTAGATATGAAAAAGATACCATTGAGAATAAATCCAAAGAAACAAGTTATTGGAAAAACCAGCAGATATCATGCAAAACGGGTTGATAATGTTTCACTGAATTTAGACTTGTCTGTAAGTGTACATACGGAATTTAACACTGATACGCATCGAATTCAACACGTGTATTGTGAAAAGGATAGTCGACTTTTGCTTATTAATCCCTTAAGCCAGAATACCGTCGCTCATCATGCACTTAACTAATTGGAATGATTCTAAAACTTCTAAAAATTGGATTCTGCCTATAAGATACATGTTCGTCTTTGGTAAAAAGGATAAAGGATAAAGCTCTCTGTGTTGATCAATCCCTGAGGGATGCGCCATGCATTCGACTTCATTAAATATCGCTGGAGGTGATTGAATGGCCAATGACTCGCGGTGGCCTGCCGATGAATCGAGCCAGTGCTGCTATTCTCTCAGACGAGTCTGGTACCAATTTGCAAACCCCGGAGGGATGGAAGGCTTGGTGGGCAATGGGCGCAGGAATCGATTCCACGTGCTTGTCGCAGTGTCGCCTCCAACCACTGCGCCACACGCGCCCCTTCATCGTCGGTACAATAAAAATTCGGATTAAAAGAAACGGAGAGAAATTGAAGACAACCTCAAGAGTGCTGTGGTCTGATCGAATTTCCCTTTGTACAAGCCGTTTCCCGGATTTACCACCAGATTTATTAAGGGTTCCGGAATTCATACGGTAATTTGTAGTTGATGTTCTTCCATGCGTTAACTGGTGAAGGATTAACAAAACTTAGATGATTGGCATAAAGTGAATGCTTTTCCATTATATAAAGCATGTACTTCTTTCCTACAAGGTGTTTGGCTTCCTTCTTCTGAAAGTAAATTTTTCAGCTAACAGATTTGATGAACTTTTCGGTTCGAATGATGGCACTGAGTGAGACCAACATCGTCTCCGTTGAACGTATAAAGGAATACCACGACATTGAGAGAGAGGTGAGAGTGTTGTACATCTGTAGTTTTTGCTATAATCGATGGTTTATGTAAATTGTTACTTCATTGAGGAATCTATTGTAATCTAGTCGCTAACTTATACATCATATTTTCTTCTCATCTTTACGCCTTTTCTTCCTGTTTAATCAAAGATTTCGTATTGTTTTGTTGAAAAAGTAGCCCAGTGGTCGGAGCCTCCATGCACACACATGTGGAATCGACCTCCTCGCCCATGGTCCACCAAGCTTCCCATCCCTTCGTGATCGGAAATTGATACAAGACTGGTATAGGAGGATAGCAGCACTGGCCCGATACGTCGATAGGCCACCTCGAGTCATTTTGAAGTCCAGATATGCATTTAATAACCTCTAAACGATACTTAATGAGGTCGAATGCATGGAGCATCCCTCAAAGATTGATCAACGCTAAGAGCTTTATCCTTATACAACATTCAAGATGAAATAGAAATGCTCAAGCAGCAACCGAAGCCACCCGCAAAAGTTGGAAGATCTTCGTGGACAACGGATGCGAGGAAACGAATCGGACGTGAGAAGTGCTGGGAACCGCAAAGTAGAAGTGAAGACGGGTTATATGAAATGAAATTTAAAAAAATATTGCACCATCCAGCTCTTTCTGTCTATTTCTTTTACTGCACACTTTATAACGAATGAAATTTCTAAAATAACTCGTAGGCAGATCTTAGTAACTTTCATACTCGTGATAATCGCCAAAAACTTTTTGAATGATGATATCTTAACAGAGTTCTTTGCTGAGCCACTAATTTTAACGATTGGCCAAAGTTTTCCAATACTTGGGCTTCAGTTCATAAGTTCATAGATGTTATATTGACTATACAGTTGTTTTTCGTCTTGATACACGTTCTCACCTAGGGACCACTTACATCTGAATATCCACTGATAGACGCTTGGCCATACAGTGGAGCGATCGAGTTCCGTAACTTTAGCATACGTTATGGCAATAGCGAAAAGCTTGCTGTGAAAAACATGACCTTTTCGATAAAAGGTGGAGAGAAAGTGGCAATCATTGGTCGTACGGGCTCCGGTGAGGTCAAATGTTCATGTGACTTAGTTCACGAACAGTAGCTGCAATTCCTTAGGTAAGACGACAATTGCAAGAGGATTACTTCGATTAGTGGAGAAAGCTAGTGGTGATGTGTTCATCGACGGTGTCAACATTGCTGACTTGGGACTGCATGAGCTGAGAACCAGAATCACAATCATTCCACAGGTATGATAACCGGAATACAATAATTGTCTACGTTTACTTTATATCTATCCAAAAATCAATTTCAATCGTTAATGGAAATGTATGGAAAGATGAACAAAGTTTTTTAACGACGTATTTCAAGGGTTTCGTGATGAGACAAACGACTTGTGACCAGAATGACGTTGAGATGTTTGCAAAATTCTGTATCACTGGTTTCTGCGGTGGGTAACGAACATGCTATTACCATTCAGACACCAGTGGTCCGGAGTTTTGCAAATATCTCAGAATCATTGTGATTATATTTCACATAATATCCTGCCACTAAAAACAAATATGCAGCAAATGAAAAGTGATCACATTGTGATTTATACCACAGCTTCAGCTCAACAGCATTCAATGCGGAATTGTGCTTTTCATATCAATGCCGTTGATGGGTGATTGCTAATAGCACCTATAGGTCAAAAACGCGGTTGACAGAGAGGCTAAACCAAGGACTCGTATGGTGTGATGGTGAGCGCGTTAATACCCGGAAAGGGTAGTAACGTGCTCGTCTGCCACTTCATACATCGGAGGTCCGAAGTTTTTCAAAATAGTTGTATTTCACTAAATCCCCTGCCGTGAAAAATTGCAAGAGGCACAGTATAAAAAGTGAGCACTAACGACAGTTCAAATTAGCCATATTTCCGTTTCACGTCTGCTTTTAGCAACTAACCGTTTCTGGATTGACATTTATGCTTCGAATGAACTCTCGCTTAGCTTTTTTAATCCCTTCTGAAACCGATTTGAAATTCACTCCCAGGATTGCTGAGATATTTGCAAAACTCCGGACCGTAGGTGTCTGCGGTGTGGAACGAACGCGCTATTGTCCTTTCCTGGGAGTAACGCGTTCACCACCACACCACCATCATTTAACTACAGCCTCAGCTTAACTGGGTTCAATGCCGATGTGGGCTCCCCAGATCAATCCAGTTGACGTGTGATTGCTGACGGCACTGATCGATAGAACTAGCTGAGAGACAAGCGAAACGAAGTGTCCGCATGGTATGATGGTAAACGCATCACTTCTCGGAAAGGACAAAAGCGCTTTCGTTTCCAACTGTAGACACCTGCGGTCCGGACTTTTGCAAATATCTCAGCAATCCTGTGGATGTATTCAGCTTAATACCCTACCATAAAAATTATAGAAGGTAGAAAATAAAATGTAAATTTTGTGGTTCGAGATTCACTCCGCGAGGTTGAGAAAAGCATCCGCTTTTTAAAATTCCATTCTTTTCTTAGGATCCTGTTCTGTTCTCTTCAACATTGCGATTCAATGTTGACCCGTTTAATCAATTCCCTGATAGCGATGTATGGCTGGCTTTGGAGGCTTGTCAACTCAAGCAGATGATCCTAAAACACAAGGACGGACTTATGTGCGAAATTGAAGAAGGAGGAAAGAATATCAGGTTCTTTTCCTCTTCTTTCGCAGTAGTGATTTTTTAGAAAATGCTTAAGCAATGTTATACCTAATCATTTGAAGCAATATCCGACATAAAAGGTATATATCAGTGTAACCTAGATGACAAGCTTCCTTATTGTTAGAATTCTTTTAAAATCAGAAAAATAAGGAACGAATATAATTTCAGTATTGACATTTTTTAATATCTTTCCATACTAGGCATAAAAACGTTCGTTACAGTATTGGCGAACGTCAGCTTGTATGTTTATGTCGATCGTTACTGGAAGGTGGTGGTATTCTCATTCTAGACGAGGCCACTGCTTCTCTGGACCACATTGCTCAAACACTTGTCAATGAGGTAAAAGATAAAAAGGACTATGCTCCCGGCGTTGATCAATCCCTAAGAGATGCGCCATGTATTCCACTTCATTAAGCATGGAGTGACTGAATGTAGATCTGGCCTTTTCAATGATTCGCGTTGGCCTGCCGACCCCAGAGGAACGCAAAGCTTTGTGAGCCATAGGCTCAGGAACCAATGCCATGTCTAGTGCAGGGTGCCACCGACCAGTGCACCACAGGCACTTTTTCAGTAAGGTAGATATTCAATATTAGTGAACTAAAAGACAACGTGTCTGAAACTTTTTCGCTCACAGTTTGTGTTGTTACCATTTAATGGCTGAGCTATTAACCAGTATACCGTATGTTCATGTTTCGTGAGTGGGTTGTTAGCATAACGTAGTTAATTCCATCTTGCAAGCAATCTCGATGAGGTGCATGGTGTTCCTTCCGTACTAAAATATCAATATAGCAATATATCATTCCCTGTTAGTTGTTATTATAGAACAGTCACAACCGTTCATACTTTTCTGAATAGCACACCTAGAACATGTGGTGTCCCACTTCCGCGGTTTCTACCCTCTTTCAATATTTCCAGTTCTTAAAAAAACGCTTTTGCAACAGATTACTTGGGATCGAAAACCTTGCTATTATCATCCGATTCGGTTGAAAACTAAACTAAACAACTAAAGATTTGGTAAGGTTTATAATTTATAAATTTACATCAAGATTTTAGGCCTTAAATGACGTAAATGTTCAACTTTCAACAGCAGACGCCGTTGATGCTTTTCAGGTGGTTCGAGTGCACTTTCGATACGCGACAGTTATAACGATCGCGCATAAGCTGGAGACGATAGGTGAATGTGATAGGTAAGTAAGACGGATATTCAATACAATATACTCTGTCTTCAATTGAAAGACCGCTCAAAGTTCTGCTAGTAATGAAGCGCATTCTCATCCTGAGACAACGCCTTCTCAGCCTAATTTCTGATTGGTTTAAACGCACCACTTGTTTTTCTTTTCAGTTCATCATGGCGATAAAATCTTGGAGGTTAGAAAATTCTAGTCTCATCACTCTTGTTTGTTATGAAATGCGAAGAAGTCCATAGTTCGTGTTGTTACCATTTAATGGCTGAGCTAATAACCAGTATACCGTATGTTCATCTTTCGTGAGTGGGTTGTTAGCACAACGTAGTTAATTCCATCTTGCAAGCAATCTCGATGAGGCCGTTCATACTTTTCTGAATAGCATACCTAGAACATGTGGTGTCCCACTTCCGCGGTTTCTACCCTCTTTCAATATTTCCAGTTCTTAAAAAAACGCTTTTGCAACAGATTACTTGGGATCGAAAACCTTGCTATTATCATCCGATTCGGTTGAAAACTAAACTAAACAACTAAAGATTTGGTAAGGTTTATAATTTATAAATTTACATCAAGATTTTAGGCCTTAAATGACGTAAATGTTCAACTTTCAACAGCAGACGCCGTTGATGCTTTTCAGGTGGTTCGAGTGCACTTTCGATACGCGACAGTTATAACGATCGCGCATAAGCTGGAGACGATAGGTGAATGTGATAGGTAAGTAAGACGGATATTCAATACAATATACTCTGTCTTCAATTGAAAGACCGCTCAAAGTTCTGCTAGTAATGAAGCGCATTCTCATCCTGAGACAACGCCTTCTCAGCCTAATTTCTGATTGGTTTAAACGCACCACTTGTTTTTCTTTTCAGTTCATCATGGCGATAAAATCTTGGAGGTTAGAAAATTCTAGTCTCATCACTCTTGTTTGTTATGAAATGCGAAGAAGTCATGTAGTTCAGCATCGTTTTGTACTTCATTTCCCGATGGTGTGCTGTAAAGGATGCCTCGTTTAGAATACTTGTCATCGAAGACGGCGAATTAGTAGAATTTGATACACCGGAGAATCTTCTCGCAAGAAACGATTCAGTTTATCGAGAGATGGTGGAGACGAGTAAGAAGAATGCAGTGAATCGTTGATTTATTGATTATGTTTTCGAGCACTCTCAGTTCTCAAGCTGTGGTTGTTCTCTTTTTCTTTCCAGAGAAACCTCATTAAAGCTTCGAAAATGATCGTATTGGTTGTATCAGTTTAATTTCTTTCCAAGCTATATCTCTTTGATTTTTTCGTATTTTTGAAGAATTAAACAAAGTAAACAAGTAGTAACTTCCACGTCCGACTTTCTATTAACCATTCACCAATCGTACTTTTCCTCTGGGCTTAGCTCTTGGTTGGTTCGTTTAGTTGAACGGTCGTTTTCTACTCCTCTCCTGTTCAATTTGCCACAATGGCTCGACTCAAAGTGAGAAGAAGCACGAATATTGCTCAGTGAATGGGACACATTAAAAAATACTGCGTGAAAAAGAATTTAAACTCATCCGTCCGAATTATTTACAGTTTTATAACATCAATTACAACGGTAATTGGGCCATAGGGTTCTGCGAAGGGTCACTGAAACACAAGCTGACGTTTCGGCGGATTTCGCCTTCCTCAGAGCCTGGAATGATCACGTTGACTGCAATCTACGGGGCCAAACACCTCCATATGGTTATAAAATAAACAGAAAAATAAATAAATAAGAATAAGATAAAAAATAAAATAATAATAAATATAATAATACAATATAATATAATAATTAAAATAATAATAAAATAAATAATAAATAATTAAATAAATATATAGGAAATAAAATAACACCACGCGTTTGTTAAGCAGAAGTAAAAAGAATTGAACAAGTAGTATTAACAAATCGTACTTTTCCTCTGGGCTTAGCTCTTGGTTGGTTCGTTTAGTTGAACGGTCGTTTTCTACTCCTCTCCTGTTCAATTTGCCACAATGGCTCGACTCAAAGTGAGAAGAAGCACGAATATTGCTCAGTGAATGGGACACATTAAAAAATACTGCGTGAAAAAGAATTTAAACTCATCCGTCCGAATTATTTACAGTTTTATAACATCAATTACAACGGTAATTGGGCCATAGGGTTCTGCGAAGGGTCACTGAAACCACGGCGGGTATTTTGTTGACTGATATTTAACTGTTTACTATGTTGCAGTCTTCTTCCATTCTACCACTACCACTGTCCTATCCACTGATTCCATGAAACATCTGCTTTTATCATGATTCCGTTATGAAATCTAAATCCACATCAGTTATCTTTAGATGTGCTTTTTTCTTCATCTATGTGGAAGAAACAGTCTCTGGCGATGCTAGATGATGACAGCCACATCAGATTGTTTAATTAACGAAAAGGGGATGAAGAAAATTCTAAAAAGTTTCGAAGATTTTTTCTTCTAATTCGTGTAGTAGGGAGTGAGGGTAGCGCATTAGGAAGCAACGTGCGGTTCCACCCTCTCTCCAAGGCTCTTCTCCAATTCATCTGGCAACGCCTTAGCACGGCTGTTTTCAATATTCTAATAAGACTTGACTTCTCCAGAGTTCTAGGACGTTCATAAAGAAGACGAAATCCTCAAACGGCAGCCGAAACAATACGCAAAATGTTTTACCTTTTATTTTCTGCCTACTATAATTTTTGCGGCAGGTTACTAAGCAAAATACAACCACAGCGTTGCTGAGATATTTGCAAAACTCTAAACCGCAGCAGGTGTCTGTAGTAGGGAACGAACGCGCTATTACGCTTTCCGAAGATCGATAGAACTAGCTGAGAGAAAGGTGAAACGAGGGACCAGCATGGTGTCGTGGTTACTTCCTGGAGAGGACAATATCGCGTTCGTTCCCCACCATGGACACCTGCGGTCCAGAGTTTTGCAAATATCTCATTAACGTTGTGGTTGTAATATGCGAAATGTTCAGAGACGTTTGTGGACCATTAATACTATAAAACGAATCAAATACAAAAGTTCTTGGATTCACACAGTAGATGTGATGCAGATCATGTTAAAGAGAAAGGAATTGGTGTAATAACGAGTCTCTGGACCAAAATTAGGAGGTTGACGACATAATAACACAAAGGAATTGAAAACCATCGTCTGAAGATTGCTTTCATATTGAAGTTTGAATGTCACCTCATCGTCGAACTTTTTCACAAAATTAATGAATAAATAGAAGAATTTTGTACAGATGACAGTTTTGACACCCAGAAATGAGAAACTTGGCCAAAGGCTCGACATATAATGTTTGTCGTTCTACTATGGAAACACTAATAAAAATAACACCTTTTATGTGAACTACAACCACAAGTATGTGAGATATGAGGAAAACTCGGAACATCAGGTTGGCTTTGAACTCGCGATTACCCCTTCCAAGGGTTCGCGTGTTATCCAAGGCACCAGTTGAAACTCTTGCTTTGCATTTCGCATACACAGTTTTTTACTCTAGCGGTGCTATCTGCAATCACCCATCAAATTGGATTGATCTATGGAGCACAGATAAGCCTGGAGTTCAGTTAAGCTAAAGTTGCGTTAGAAATCACAGTGTTTTACCTTTTACTTACTGCCTATTCTTTTCTCATGACATAGTATTGACATAGCGAATTCTCACGGTAGCTCCAGCTTGACCTGGTGCAATCTTGATTTACGCTCAATAGATTAAGGCTTCAATAGTGCAGTGGATGCCCCGTGTGACACGTGACCGCTAAGGGCAATCGCAGGTTCTAAGCCCACTTGAGGTTCCGAGGTTTGCTCTTAACATCTTTTAGTTGTGCTGTCGAGAGTTTGGGTAGCGAAACTTACATAGCAGCTTCCCATTTAGGCGGCTTCAACAATAGGTGGAAGTGCACTTGACATGTACATCATAAAGGGCACCGTAGATTTTTCTTGTTTTAGATCCTAGATGTTATTTATTGAACAGGTGACCGTGCGATCGATGAATGTAGCGGTGTCAGATGAATGAATTGTACGTCAAGAAGTTTCAACGCTTTGCGATCTTTCGTGAACAGGACATACGGTGGAATGGAAGGAGAGCGTACTGGTTGTGATCGTAGATCTCGTCTTTTCCAACAGTTGCATACTTTCTTATGAATTCATAGATTTCTATCGATTTCTAAAAAATCGAACTGGTTAATTGGTGTTTTCTGGATGCTTTTTGAGAAAGAATAGGGTCCTTCAAAGTGAAATACATCTCGACATTCAAGCTGCATGAAAAAAAGGTATTTTGTGGTTACAAGCTGTATTCCTCCTAGCTCTAACGATGATAATAGCAGATATAGCAGATCTGTTAATGATGAGTGACTACACAAAGAATATTGAAGGTATAAATGTAAAATGACGGCGACAAGCTATATTATCTTTTAGCGGTGCGGGTAGCACAGTGGATGAGATACCATTCAATTAGCCTATGGCTCTCCCTCAATCTCGTCATTTATCGACCAGGGCCGGAAATTGTCGACAAACTGTTGGGAAAGCGACCTCCGACTAAAAAATGCTGGTGACTGGTTGCAGGAAAGACCTGGGAGAACCCGTACAACAGGTATGGCAGGAATTACAGAAAGAATCGGCTCCACTAGCATTCAATAATGATATTTGAAGACAGGAAATAAATCCTCAACGTAATCAAAGTCAAAGGCATATCCGAAGTTTTTCGTGCATCACGAATGCAAGGAAATTAATCAGATAGAGAAACTGCCGGATCCACGCAACATGTTAAGTCAGGTCATGTAAAAATAGAAAGAAAGTTAACCATTTTTAGGTCACTACAAAGGTTTGGATCAATCAGCTTATGCGAGGTTTTAACACAACTTTCATTCGGTTAAGGTTTAGACGAATTCGCTTTTCTAAAAGCCCGTGATCCCAGCCGATTCTCCAAGATCGAGTGGTGCTCTTCTGAAGGAGCCTCGACTCAAGACGACAACGAACGTATCACATCGAGAGGGCGAATGGCTGTGGACCATCGACTCAGATCGTCGGCTCTGAAGGAGACGAAAACTCCGAAACGTTAACCGGATAAAAGTTATGTACCGGATAAGTAACAACCTCGTATAAGCTGAATAATCAAAAGAAATTCAGTGATTGTTCACAGCGAGGTTAAGGGACAGCCTGTTTAAGTATTAATTCATTTCGTTTAGCAGTTAAACATCTGGTCCATTTACAACCTACTGACATCTCTCCGTGCGAGATTTCAAACGTTTTCTCCTTTCTTTGCAAATTTTTAGGATAGTGTGCCGTCAGAGAGAGCGAGCAAGTAATGTCTGATCGTAGACAAAGGGTTTAAAGACCGAAATACGGCAGCATTATTAGGTCTTGAAGGTGGTCGGAATGAATTCGCGTTCACCACTTGAACTAAATTGCTCCGTCAGTAGAAGTGTCGATCTTTGAAAACGAATGGTCTGAGCACATAAAAGGTTACCGAACTCAACTGCTGATGTATCGCCGTCTCTAACGCAACATCTGTTAAAAATGCAGAGCTCATTCTGCACTGGATGAAAACGAGCCCTAATGAGCTCGATTTAGTAAAGATTTAAACTATTCTGGAAATGAGCTTAGGCAAAAAGCTCTCAAGCTGTTGAAGGGATAAAACTTTAAAAAAACTCGGATGCGTATATTGCTTAGACGTGAGGTAGAAAAAGTTTGTTAGTGGTAGTGTTTAAGTGTATTCAAATCCCCTAATGTTTGCTCGATGAGAAACGAAGTTATTATTCCACTCCATTTGAAAAAAAATTTTTTTCACATATACTTACTTACCTACCTATTTACTTGCACAGTTGGATGGTTCGTCCTCAGTGTTTCTTGTTGCGGGCCTCAGCATAACCTCCATTGTTTCGGAGTTTTGCTGGTTTAGCCATTGCTTCCTTGGAGTCCCGAAGTTAGCTTAGCCTAAGTCTGCCTCAAGTCGTCACCCATAGACAGTCGTCGCTCTTGTGGATTAGAAGGAGATTTGCCACCATAAGAGTAGTTTCATACCGAGACGGTAGTGGATTATGGTATTGGTTTACTCCTAGCTGGGCTTCCTGACGAGAACACCGGACTCCTTCTCAGCTTAAGAGACCCTGCCCGCGAGATGAATACCGTGCTGCACACCGTAGCCCGACATCCAGGAACACCTCCCAGCAACGTTGAGGAGGTAAACCACTGAGGGATTTTCTCATGTAGTTGAATTTTTGTTGGCGAATGCAATATAAACACAATTTATTATCAGATAATGTAAATAAATCAAGATTTCTAACATTTTAGAAGGAGACCATAAGTACTCAGTGCTTTTCAGTGCGAAACGAGCCTTAGATTATGAGGTTACTGCATCATTTACAAGTATGCAAAATATCGCAGTGGTATTATTTAAACTGTTAAATCTAACGTGGACTGGTGAAGTGACCAACAAACATGTGCCATGTCTATAATGTCTTGACATAAAAACTACTTAGGCATTAAGATAATTTACGATGTTGACCCTCCTATACTCATTAACTGTGACAGATTTAGGTGGACGGAAACCGCAGGCGACCAAAAAATAGAGGAATACGCAATAGCTGATGAGCTATTTCTTTAGGAGAGGCACAAAGCAAAAAATTTCCGATAAGTTGAACTCTAACCGAATGGTATAAAAAGGAGACAATAACATTGAAACAACAGAGAAAGGGAAATGTTGATCTTCACAGAAACAAGCTACGGATTCATTGAAGGAGGTCGTCGTTCTAGCAATGGATACAGCATTCACCGAGGGATACAATATCCCTCGGCAACGCCTTGTTCAAGCTACAAAAGCAATGTTCTTCTTTAGTTTGCTTAGTGGCGGACACTAATTCTGAAAATGGAGAGAGTTTGCTATCTTCAACTTATGTTAATTGAGGTTAGTAGCAGTTCTACTTAACTCATCTGTACCAAAGCAAACGACTATACCTAAAAGAGTGCTCATTACTAAGGTATTCGTTTCGTTCATCGCTTTTACTGCCATTCTTTTTGTTTGTTCGCTGAGTGAAACTTTCACCTTCATACATGTGAAACGTATTCTTACGACTTGATCCACTAATTTCATAAATATGACTCCACTTACTCGGGTCACCTTTCGACATCGAACACCCGTCACCATCGCCTTGACCTGATAAAAAAATGAAGTGACTGCTGGACGACGCGCATTCCCTCTCCCATCGGTTACATACGTATTCTTCGTATCCCTTCAAACTCGATCGACCTCGGTCATGCTCTATTTACCTCCTTGTCGTGTACACTTCGCAAGCCGCTGTTAAATTGTCCCGTGTTCTCATCAAGCAGTGTTTCCTCCTTCTTTTCTTCTCTACGTAGGATATTTATTTCAGCCCAATAACAAAGGCCAGAAAAAAAAACAAAACAAAAACGACGAAGCCGAGTAGGTAAGCACTGTTCATTACCAGAACCCCATGACAACAGTGAACCGAGGATTTTCTTGAATATCTAAAGCTAGCAACTTCTTTGTAATAAGTTTTTTCTCCTTCTGTAAAATCAATGTCTACAATGAACTGTGCGCATCGAATATTCATGGCCTTGACTTTAGAACTCTCTAGAATTCAAAGTTGACAAATACGTAATAAAACATGTCGCTTAGTATTCTAAGTCACTTAGAATCTCTCTAAAAAGAGAATATTTACAGTTTTATTCTATCATCAAGAAACAATGTGTCTTCATCTTGAGAGACAGGTCCGGTATAATTTTGACGACTCCGGAGGGTTAGAATGCTTGGTGAGCTTTGGGTGCGTGATCGAACTAGCAATCGATCTAACGTGTGGCAGGATAACTCTTTTTAAACAAATGAATCATATCTAAGGGTCGAATTTTGTGATAGAATGAATTCAGAGCACTATAGGTTCTCAAGGGCGCGTTTGGCGCAGTGGTTGGAGGCGCCACTGCGACACGCACGTGGAATCGATTCTTGCGCCCATGGCCCAGCAAGCCTTCCATCCCTCCGGAGTCGGCAAATTGGTACCAGACTTGTCTGAGAGGATAGCAGCACTGGCTCGATACATACATATATTTTATCAATCACCTCCAACGATACTTAATGAAGTCGAATGCATGGCGCATCCCTCAGGGATTGATCGACGCCGAAAGCTTTATCCTTTATTCTTTATAAATTTTTACGTTGCTGCTTAGTAGGTATCGCAGAACAGTGAAAAAGATTATGAATTCGAAGCGAAGAACTGATTTGATATGTCAAAAACAGCACTAACATTATAAGCGCCTTTTCAAAGGCTTTATGAATTGCTCTTTTCTCATGGTTTATGATGATTTCTTTTGTGGATTCCGAATCATCCGATTATTGTCCAGGTACAATTTCGCCAGCAATCCCGTCAATTTATAGCACGTTACGCTGTAAATAGCGCACATCATAGTAGATGTTTTGATGTCCGACGACATTCTGCTATATCAATGAAACCTCAAAAGGCCTTGTCGCTCCCAAGCAACACTTTTTCCTTTACGATATGCCGCTTTATTGGTTGCCAAATCCGGAACTGTGTGAACTGCCTTGCGATCGTAATGAATGCCCACTTCGAAGGAATTGAAACTAATCTTTTGTATTCTGCTAGTGAATCGACGGCCGCTGTGGAGTGTAATGAAATACGAGCAGCTGCCTTCAGAATAAGAGGTTATGATTAGATCATGATAGGAGTGAATGTTTGAATGTCTCGATTTTATGGGGTTTTCGATTTTGTACTACTTCGCTTCTTGGTACCGATCCTTGCTCAAGTCCCATAGGGACTGCTTTGTCACTGTGTAACTCTAAGTGGCCACTTTTATGTATAATGTCACGAACGATTCGTGAAATCTGCTCTATATTCTTAAACCGCTTAACTATTTATGCGAGTTGTCATTTATCCTAGTATTATTTAATGATGCATCGAGTACAATCAGGTCAGAGTCGTGATCGGTTCTTTGTTTCGATACGCGTCATTCGGGTCATGTAGCTCCACATCTCTTAGATGCTGGTGAATTGGTAAAATGAATAACCCTTCGGTTAACACAGACAGATTCTTGTACGAAAGAAGTTCATAATCATTATCTTACCTAAATTAAGAGAAGGGCGTGGTTTCCACAACTTCCGATAAAACGTTTGCTAGAAATGAAAAGTTCATTTTCTCATCATTCTCCGCATGGAAGAGTTTTGTGGGATGGAAAAAGAAGGAACACATTGCCTTTTCATTTTTTGTCACCCACAAAACTTCCTCACTGTTCCTGATCTACTGCAGAGTGAGCAGGCATTTCATCTTATCATCTATTTCATGGTTCCTACCTATAAATATTCAAAAATTTCGATCGATCTCGATTTTCTGAATTTTTGCACAAGAATACAACGAAAATGGAACTTAAGATTTGTAGGATATGCATGGAATCCGTCCACGTTCGACGTTTTTCACTCTCCAAGGATTCAACACCAGCATCGCACAGTTGCTACACATTTGAAGAAGCAATTTTACCATATAATCGTCCCTTTTGTATGAAAATCAGCAGCATCCGAGATCTCATCACCTAAGGCGAAACAAGCTTTATAGAGGACATACCCGCCACTGCGGCCTTCACGAAATTATTCGGTACGGAAGTCACTCCATAGCTCAAGTGTTAGCAAGTTTTAGACGGAAATAGAGCTTTAACTTCATACATCGGGAAACTTGCTCTCTAGATCGCTACTTCATAAATAGTTGATAATCCAATCCAGTGCACTTGTAAACTAGTTCTGTAATATATGAGATAAAACTCCGACTATTCATGTCGTTTTTTAAAGTCGATGAACTGGCGAATGGTGATACGTCGGACAATTTCTCATTAGCCTATTAGCAAGCAGTCGTACTCAATGGATGGAACCGTACTCAGTACTTAACGAATCCACTTCGCTGTTTGCTCTGATATCTGACTTCTAAAGCGTACGATAGCTCTTCCCAATTTTCCTCCATTTCTGGTGATCACATTCACCTAACTACATCCACATTATGGCTTCACTTGACTTGTTTTATTACTTATTACGTTTTTTACTGTTGAAACACTTAAAGCTTAAGGATAAAACTCTCGGCGTTGATCAATCCCTGAGGGATGCGCCATGCATTAGACTTCATTAAGTATCGTTGGAGGTGATTGATAAGATGTATGTGTGTATCGAGCCAGTGCTGCTATCCTCCAAGACGAGTCTGATACTAATTTGCCGACCTCGGAGGGATGAAAGGCTTGGTGGGCCATGGGCGCAGGAATCGATTCAACGTATGTGTCGCTGTGGCGCCTTCAACCACTGCGCCACACGCGCCCTGTTGAAACACTTAGCATTGCATAAAATAACACTGACCTTCACTCTCACGACCAGCCTTCTGTTAACTTCGGCGATGATTAAACAACTCTCGATATTATTGCTCAGCAAGCACAGAGTGTCTCTTCATTCTTTATGTCGCTAAAGCTAACGTCTCGGTGGTATAGCGCTTTTCAGAGCCTGGAAGGGTAATGATAACAATTTAATTTTTTTATGCAATTTATTATGCCAAACGCTTCAATGACACAAAAGAAAGATGAAATTTTGAATACTAATCTTATAAATAACAAGTTCTCGGAAGATCCTCCGTTTTCATACATGCCTCGGAGGAAGAACAGCCGCTTAGACCTGAACTAACCTTTACGTAAAATATATTTCTTGTATGGTTCCACGGATGCCAAATCCAAGAAAAGTGCTGCTTGATTTATCTCATTTACTCTCGTCGGTGAGGTGGTTTTTCTCCCGCATGTTGATTTTTATTCACTAACGGATAAGTTATTTTCACTATAGGTGAACAATTGGGCGTCTTTGTAAGCCATTTTAATGAGTATTTGTATTCACATAGGGCACCTAATAGCAATACTCTATTTCATTTGCCTCCATAATTGCAGCACTTACTGTACTGTGTTACTTTTCTCTCAACTTGTTAATTTTTGAGAACTCCACCTAAAGCTTTGGGGGCATCCGGCAGCAAACACGTGGATTCCATCCCTGCTCCCATGACCCACTAAGCCTTCCTTCCTTTAAAGCCGACAAATTGGTACCAGACTTGTCTGGGAGGATAGCAGCATTGGCTGGTTACACCGGTAGGCCACTGCGCGTCACTGTAAAGGCCAGATATGCATTCATTCACCTCCAAACGATGCTTAATGTAGTCTAATGAATGGCTCATCTCTCAGAGATTGATTAACGCTGAGAGCTTTTAGGCTTTTATACCTAAAACTTCATTGCTAGAGAAGGAATTGGTGATTGTATGTGAGCCTTGAGAGGCGCCGACTGGAATAAAAAGCTTTGTTCACTGAAGAAAAATTTTCTGTCATCAGCTCGCAAGTATATTAAACAAGCACTGGGATATGTTCGACTTAAAACCATAATCATGCCATTCATAAAAATTTTTTGACCTTTGATTGCACCATGACGCCTCAATTGTGTTTTCTTCTCTTCGGTCTTGATTGCCTTCTTAAGAATGTCGCCGGTTGAAAGTGAAGAGTTGGTCAGTCGTACTTCCTAGTGTCCAGAAGATTGCGCCAAAACTGATTGGCACCAAATTGCGGTAAATGGTCAGACCATCAGCCAGATGCCGAACTTTGCACTTATAGCTTATGATTTTTAAATGAAATATTTGTTAGCCGCTGCTTAAAGGGTAGCGAATAGCGAATTCCTAACACGAACCAACGCTTTTTGCTTGTCCTGGGATATGAATAGATTCAGATGATGGGTTTCGAACTTACGCCACGCCCAATTGACTCATACATTTCGCATACTCGTAATCATTGCCATGAAAATTAGGGTGGTTTGTTTTCGTAGATACGTATTATGAGTCGTACTTATCGCAGATAAGTGGCAGGTAGGATACGTTAACAAATGATGAGCCACTCGTATGCTATGGGATATGGGAACCCCAGATATAAGATTTCCTTTCAGAATACGGCTAGAATAGCTACCAACGGTTTGTTTTCGTAGATACGCATTATGAGTCGTACTTATCGCATAAAAGTGGCAGATAGGATACGCCTTTAACAAATGATGAGCCACTCGTATGCTATGGGATATGGGAACCCCAGATATAAGATTTCCTTTCAGAATACGGCTAGAATAGCTACCAATAGATGTCTCTAAAATCAATGAAAAAGCGAACATAACTTCCTACTAGGAATTTGATGCTGCAAATTTCCCTCTATCAAACGGAGGCTGCAAATTTATGCTTGATGAAGACAAGCCAATGAATGACCGAATTGCAGAGAGGCTGCCTGGTTCTTCATAGGATAGATCTTGCTGGCAAAAATTGTTGCTTTTGAGTCAGAGAAAAACAGAAAAGAAATCGTTTCGATTTTCCCTTATCAATACAAAATTATTAATTATTACATTAATTACATTAATTATTCACCTGTATCACCAGTAGTCCCGTTGATCGTCGAGTGACTCGAGCGGGCGCCAGTAAATCCTCCATTTTCCCTGTCGCGTGCAAGAGTAGCCCAGTGGGTTCTGCTCGCTTTAGGGACTCGTCGAGCATCATATCTTTCTTCCAGGCTTTTCGTGAAGAACTCTGATCATCGGGTCAGTGGTCTTCCTGAAGTACGTTTGACATCCTGAGGAATCCAGTCACTAACAGCTCTCGTCCATCGGTTATCATTCATACGCATTACGTGTCCGGCCCATCTTATCTTCGACTGTTTGTCGTTCTATACGCCAAGCATTAATTAATACATTAATTAATTGCAAGTAATTATTAATTAATTAAAAAAATAAGTGAAATAATACATGAATAGTAATAATAATACAAGAGAGAAAATATAATACATTAATTAATTGCAAGTAATTATTAATTAGTTAAAAAAAATAGGTGAAATAATACATGAATAGTAATAATAATACAAGAGAGAAAATATAGAAATTAAAAGCACCTTTGAAACAGAGCTGGACATCCACTGAGTAGAATTTGTGACAATAACAACCGCACTTTAGACTGACATATCTTGGCCTTCAGCGAGTATTCGCAGTTGAAATCGAAACCGTAGGCAATTAATAACTCTTAGGATTGTGAGCTTATACAAGGTTTTTATACAAGCTTTATCCGGATACCGTTTCATTGTCTTCGTCTTCATCAGAGCCGATCATCGAAGTCGACGGTCCACAGTTGCTCGTGTTTTCGATGTGGCGTCTACGCCGTCGTCCTGAGACGGATCGGAATTATTAACATTTAAATTCTATCAAGATAAAAACGTGATTTGCTGAAGCCTAAAAGCCGTACGTTTGTGATTTTTCTTAATAAGTCAAAAGACCGACTTTCTATAAACCTCGGCATAAATAATCGATATATTTACTAGTGTGTTCTTACCTTCCAACGGTTTACCGCCTCATCGTGGTTGGGAGGTGTTCCTGGGTGTTGGACTGTGATGCACAGAGGGAGTTTCATGCCCTCGCAGCGTCTCCCATGCTGAGAAAGAGTTCGGCCTTTCCATCAGAAAGATTAGCTAAGAGTAAACCAATACCAGGATCCACCACCGTTCTGGTATCAAAGTCGCATGGTGGTAAATCCCCCTCTGATCCACAAGGGCGACGGCTGCATGTGGTGGGTGAGGACCTGAGGCAGACTTTGGCTAGGCTGACCTCGAAACTCCAGGGAGCCATAATGTCTTGACCAGCAAACCTCCAAAAAATAGAGATTATGCTGGAGGCTGCACAGCCAGAAAGACTAGCCATTCAAGTATAAAGTATCAAGTATGTTCTTATGAGGGTGCGTGCAGTGCAGTGGTTGGAGGCGCGACTGCGACACACACGTGGAAACGATTCCTGTGCCCATGACCCACCAAGCCTTCCTTCCTTCGAAGCCGGCAAATTGGTACCAGGCTTGTTTGAGAGGATAACAACACTGACTCGATACATCGGTGGGCCACCGCGAGTGATTGTTGAGGCCAGATATGCATCCACTCATCTCCAACGATACTTAATGCAGTCCAATGCATGGGGCATCCCTCAAGGATGGTCAACACTGAGAACGCTACATTTATATGTTTTTATAAGGTTTTTAAGCTGATGCGAGGTTGGTACAGTTGTCATTGTTGTTGTCGCTATCGTTGTTGTCGTTGTTATTGTTGTCGTTGTTGTTGTTATCGTTGTTGGTCTATGGCTGACCCTTCGCCATTCACGCCTTCCGCAGAGCCGTGCTGTTACAAAATGGAGATTATGCTGGAGCCCGCACAGCCTGAAAGACGAGCCTTTCAAGTATCAAGTATCAAGTATGTCCTTATGAGGGTGCGTGCAGCGCAGTGGTTGGAGGTGCCACTGCGACACGCACGTGGAACCTGCGCCCATGGCCCACCAAACCTTCCATCCCTCCCGGGTCGGCAAATTGGTACCAGACTTGTCTCGGATAGCAGCGCTGGCTCGATACGTCGGCAGGCCACCGCGAGTCGTTGTGAAGGCCAGATATGCATTCAATCACCTCCAACGATACTTACTGAAGTCGAATGCATGGCGCATCTCTCAGGGATTGATCAACGCTGAGAGCTTTATCCTTTATCCATTATCCTGCAATGTATCGATGGCATTCACTGCTGCAATACTAGCAGTGGATTTTCTAATGATTTAAATTTTGTCTTAAATCTCCTGAGAATTTTAACCAGATGCTCAGCCAGAATTGAAGAGACGCTCTATAAAATGTTTGCACACGATTAGGACGGTTCAACAGAATGTCTTCTGCAAATCCGTGAAGTTCATCGGTCTTTCCGTTATCATTAAATTGTCATTGGTTGTCGAAAAACCGCCTTCTTGAGGCGTATCTTCTTAAGATCTGGATAAGTGAATTGGAACGTCACATTTTTCGCAGCATTTTTCCCATTCACCACTTTTCTTCACAATCATTATCGGTGAAAGGATCCGATTCGTATTTAATAACTATCCCACTGGGAAAATTTGAACTGGAAACGAACGTCAACAGCGAGTCCGATCTGCTCGTACGCTCGAGGAACACATTGATCTATTTATCCGGTAGACCTAGTGAAGGCGGCGTTTCATTTTTCTTCAATGCTCGGATATCCTCGACGTCCATCACGTGCTTTTTCGAATTCTATCGTCGTGTCTTCGAACATTTTACGATCATTCCTTTGTCTTATTCACACCCAAAGCCCAGAAACAATGCTGTGTAGAATTATATATTCTCTGTCCATTGATGAAAAGTTTCCTTCTGAACTGTGTTCTTACTTTTAAACCTATATCTTTTCTGCAGCACTTAACTCATATTATATATA
>MQTX01000347.1:201452-222929 GCA_009735665.1 Angiostrongylus cantonensis
CGTTGGAGGTGATTGAATGCATATCTGGCTTTTACAATGACTCGCGGTGGCCTGCCGATGTATCGAGCCAGTGCTGCTATCTTTCCAGACAAGTCTGGTACCAATTTGCCGCCCCGCAAGGATGGAAGGCTTGGTGGGCCATGGACGAGGGAATCGATTCCATGTGCGCGTCGCAGTGGCGCCTCCAACCACTGCGCTACACGCGCCCCTCAGCTTCTACGTAAATAAAAAAAAATAACACCTCGTGTTTGCTAAACAGAAGTAGAAGGAACCTTTCCTTTTTTCCAGCGTGTTTTTCTTTATTGTTTTTAAAAATAGACTAAAACGTGGTTAGCACACAGAATTTCTTTCCAAAACTTTTCAGATCGAGTAAAGGGAAATTCTTAAAAAAGTGCCAAATTCCAACGAAAAAGCAGAGAGTCAGCCTGTTTCGCCAATTTATTCGTCTCTGCAGACTTTACAAGAGATCAGATAGATTGTACCTGAACTCGTGCAGTCACCGTTTCTACTACTCCACTCCCCAATCTCTCCCTAAATTTTGGTTTAGCGTTTTCTCTGTTTGGTTATGGAGGTGTTTGGTCATGTAGATTACAGTCAACTTATAGACTAAAACGTGGTTAGCACACAGAATTTCTTTCCAAAACTTTTCAGATCGAGTAAAGGGAAATTCTTAAAAAAGTGCCAAATTCCAACGAAAAAGCAAACGTTCAAAGCATTACTTTTTCGCTTCTTGACAGGAGAAAGCTGTTTAGATCATTGAAATCACACTTGATGACGGGGAATCTCTTTGAAAAATTTCTGCTGTAACTTTATTTGCATGCTTCTACGTAAATAAAAAAAATAACACGTGTTTGCTAAACAGAAGTAACCTTTCCTTTTTTCCAGCGTGTTTTTCTTTATTGTTTTTAAAAATAGACTAAAACGTGGTTAGCACACAGAATTTCTTTCCAAAACTTTTCAGATCGAGTAAAGGGAAATTCTTAAAAAAGTGCCAAATTCCAACGAAAAAGCAAACGTTCAAAGCATTACTTTTTCGCTTCTTGACAGGAGAAAGCTGTTTAGATCATTGAAATCACACTTGATGACGGGGAATCTCTTTGAAAAATTTCTGCTGTAACTTTATTTGCATGCTACCTTTAAATCAGGATCTCATTGCCGAGCATGGGACGACTACTAGAGACCATTCCTCCACGTCCACTACAACTGTAACATCAACAGCTTCAACAGATGCACGGAGAACAACAATCACGACGTCATCGGAAGTTAAAACAGAGACTTCCGAGCCGACGATGATGTCTACTGCAGTTAGAACCACATCTCAGCCCTCTACTTCCACTACTACTGCAAGCACTTCCGCCACTAGCACAGCAATCACCACTATTGAACCATTCTCAACACCGACTACGACACTTAGCAAAACGTTCTCCAGCACAAATACTGTAAGCACTCAACAAACGACGAGTGTTCAGGTCGGCATCACTACCGAATCGAAACCTAAACAATCCGCTACCGCCAATGCGATTCCAAAAACAGGTGAGATGTGACGAAGTTATTAAGTTTCTAAATTAAATGATTCTTTATTAAAAAAGCTCTAAGTTTAGCTGTGCAGAAGCACTTGGGAATACCTTCGACGAAGATTAAAAATACTTTCTGTAGCAACAATAACTGTATCTTTATTCGCATTGATTATTATTCCTACTTTTTTCCCTACACTCTTATACGTAGAACCTTTCCAAACATATTGCTAACCCACCAAGGTTTTAATTTGAATGAATTAAGTAGATCAGCGTGACCACACAGCCAGTCCTTTAGCTCCATACGATCCTTCGCAAGCGGCTCTTTACAGTACATTTTTGCAATTGAAATCTATTCGGTGGTTTCATCACCACGTGTGGAGACTGTCCTAAGCCTACAATGGCTTACAAAATCGAAATTTGTGGAGTTTTCTAGAAAAACTCCCAGTATTTGCGATTATAATTAGAGTTCCCCTACAAAAAAAAGATGTTTCATAATGCCCAGTATTTCTTGTTGATGTACTTTGTAATTATAAGAAATCTGATACGTCTCTGACAATATCCACCTCAGAATGCGAACGACGTCGCGCGCACGCCGCGGTAACATCAATTCGCGGTGGATTCGTACCCGTTTGTACTGCCGAAGGAGATTTCGAGAATGTTCAGGTATGATGAAAACAGCGGTCATTGAACCCCTAAGTCGAAATAGTAGACTGAAGAAAACGGACTTTCTTTAAAATCAGTGTTCAGGTGATATACCTTTTCTGAAAATATTGAAAAATTGCTGATCGAAACACAGTTCGAGAAGTTTCTCCAGTTACTGAACTATTATACTTCATAGAAAATATGCTTTAAAGTGTTTCAGTGCGAACCTGATGGACGGCAGTGTTTTTGCGTAGATGCAAGAGGACTCGAAATAGCTAACAGTAGAACTCGAAACGGTCGAAAACCTGACTGCAACAGTGAGTGGTTGAATAGTCTTTCTGCAGGTTTCATAACACTCAAATAAGGTGGGCATAACGAAAGTGCGATCTGCGGTGTGTGTGGCGCAACGGTCGGATGCGCCCTTCAACACACACGTGGAGTCGATCCTAGTGTCCATGGCCAGATAAGCCTTCCATCCGAATGGGATTGGAAAATTGGCACTAGAGTTGTCTGGGAGGGGGGATAGCAACACTGGTACGATAATGGGTAGGCCACAGTGAATCATTGTAAAGGCCAGATATGCATCCATTCACCTCCAAATGATGCTTAATGAAGTCAAATGCATGGCGCATCCCTCAGGGATTGATCAACGCTGAGAGCCTTGACCTTTATTATTTAACGACAGTGACTCTAACCTAAATAGTTTGATGCGAAAGAAAAGCTGTAACTTGTAATTTAAATAAATCAAAGCCTCTAATGCCTGATACCTTACATCCATTACTTTTGGGTCACTATAGATCACATTCAGTGGGTATTGAAACGACGATTGTTGCAATGAATATCGAAGGTTCCAGTTTGATTTTGCTAAAACTTGCCACTAGACGTTTTAAATGAGCAATTCTGTGCCGTGCTTCCCTCCACTTTTTCCTCAGTGGAAGACAGCTAAAAACGGCTGTAAGAAGTCTACACTGCTGAAACGCCATCGACTGCTGTTTTGTGTGTTTTTCTATGGAAGTTAATATGTATGCTGTATAACAACCTCGCTACTGGTAAACAAGAAAACGACGCAATTATAATCCATTGTCGGGGTTAATAGAAAGTTGATCCTGACAGCTGAGTGATTCTGGTTATGGCATCGCTGTTCATTCCGCCTACATTTCGAGGACGTTATAAAGATATTATAAATGTAGTCACATTTCATTTGCTGCCAATCCTTTTTCATGACAGGATATGATGTGAGATATAACTACAATGATGCTGAAATATTTGTAAAACGCCGGACCACAGATGTCTACAGTGGGAATCGAACTCGCTATTAGCTTTTCTGGGGGCTAACGCGTTCCTCATCACAGCATGTGGGTCCCTTGTTTCGCCTTTCTCTCAGCCGTATTAGCTTCAGCTTAACTGGATTCAATGTCGATTTGTACTCACCAGATCAATCCCGCTGACGAATGATTGCTGATTGCAGCGTTGGGTAGAAAACTTGCTGAGAGAAAGGCAAAACAAGGGTTTCAATGGTGATGTGTGTGACGCGCGAGCCCCCGGAGAACGGTAATCGCGACTATCTGTGACCTGAGGTCAAAATTTTGCAAATATCTAAATGTCATTGCGATTACTACCATTATTGTTGTTACAATATTTTTATTAGAACTGGCTGTGAGACATGTGAAACGAAAGACTCGCCTGGTGTGGTAGTGAACGCGTTACTCACCGGAAATGACAATACCGAGTTCGTCCCCCACCGCAGACACCTGCGGTCCGGAGTTTTGCCAATATCTCAGCATCATTGAATTTAAATTTCGCAATATACCCTGCCATTATAAAGAGTAGGCAGTAAATAAAACGATTAAGATTGAGCTTTTATACTGTCCCAGATTTTGCCTAAATAATGGAAAATCTATGCGTGGATAAAGCCATCAGTATCAGCTGCCCCAACTCTTCTTCCAGGCATCCAATCTGCTTCCACTCCGAGAACAAAGGACTGCGTGGGAGGATCAGTTCGTGGGCCGTGTTCTGGGTCTCTGGAGAGATGGTATTATGACGAAGATGAAGCAGAATGCAAGGTATAGACACTTAGGAAGCTTCTATTGAGAGTTCATCTGAGATTTCAGCTTCAAATAGTTGACAATCAAAAATTTCAAGAAGAACATGCGTGCCAGTTTTAGGTACTTTATACCAGAAATAGTAACGCTACTTGTTTGTTTTGGTGCAAAGATGTCTCCTTTTACATGAAGTGTCTCATCCCCTTCTCCCAATGGTTTCCCGCTTCATCGTTGCTGGGAGGTGTTCCTGGGTGTCGGACTGTGATGTACAGCGGAGGGATTCGTTCCCGCGGCAGGGTTTCCCGAGCTGAAAGGAGTCCGACATTTCCATCAAGAAGCTTAGCCAAGAGTAAACCAATATCAGGATCTAGCACCATCTTGGTATTAAAGTCGCAATCTCAGAAAAGTTCCGAAAAATGGAGAATGCGCTAGGGCCCGCACAACCAGTGAGGACGGGCCGTCCAAGTATCCAGGTAAGTAAGTCTCATCCTCTAAAATTGAGAAGCCAAGATCCAGTGATGGTATTCGTTTATGAAGATAACCAGAAACGTACGATGTGCATACAAGCTGATGTTAACAATATTTGCTTATTTTCGCAAGACCTCTGTTTGTAAATAATTCTGAATGAATGGTAAGTGAAACTAAAAAAAACTCTCAAAATCTGTACAAAGGAACAACTTTTACTTTAGAAGTTCATTTTCTCTGGATGTGGAGGAAACGGCAACAATTACGAGAGTAAGCAAGAATGCGTTCAGCGCTGCGCACCGCCGCCAATGGGCTTACCAAAGTGCGAAAAGGTAGCCGTTATTTAGCCACTCACTTATTTCCTTGTTACATTCAGTCTGAAAAATTGTACATACGTAAATATACATAGGTATATATAAATAATTCGATGTTTGTTTTAAATAAGCAGACAATAGGTTGTTATTATAGAATTTATTGGAATACAACAGCTAAGCCACGGATCTCCCTCATATGAGGGATCTCGAGCCGGTTAGTCGCGAGGCTACGTGGCGCGTCCCCAGGTGGCGGATAGGGGGTTAATCGCGGACCAAAAGCGACCTTTGCTTCCCTGAGACGCAGGTGGATCCAGGGGATGGACTCCCTGTTTCTGCTGCGCCGATTTAAGAGGGAGTTTAGTAGGATAGGACTAAGCAGGGGCCTGTGCATGTCCCTGAGTGTGAGCGAGGCCTTTGTGGATGACTCGGAATATCGGAAAAAAATATATATATACATATAAATGTATACATATATTATAAGTTTTTTATGAAGTAATTAAATAAATGAATCGGAAACATTGGGCCCACCATCCTTCGGTCGGTCGACCGACGTGCGGAATGATTTGCTTTCACTACTGGAATTACGGCCATCTCGGAGGAAATAAACTTGAAAGGCAAAAAACATTTCTTCGATCCGAAAGGCCGGTATCCCTTCTTGAACAACAACACGGTCTTGCTGGTCTTCCACTGAGTAGGGACCATGCATTCAGACAGGTAACGTGTGAAAAGCCTAGCCAGTGTGCTTACGAGGACTGGCGGAAGGTTCTTCAGATGTTCTGATCTTATCCTGTCCGGACCTGGTGCTGTTCGATTTTTCACCGACGAAATGGCATGTCGGATTTCGGAAGGGAGAACCGGTGGAACAGCATATCCATCCTCTTTTATTTCATAAGACCGCAGCTTGAACGCTTGAAAGGCCGGTAGTTGCCAATATTGAGGACCCATGATGTGAAATCATCGCTTACTCTTGTATTCCGAAAAACACCACTAAAGTCAGAATGAAAATTTGTTAACGAGAATAAAAGACAAGCGTTCAAGCTGCGGTCGAAGCGGCACTTGAATCCGATCACCAAAACAGATGACTCACATCATATTTCTATTTTCATTCTGGTTGTTTTTCGATTTCAGGGTGAACCACTAAAAACGAAGTTGGGGGTCGCAGTTAACTGCGCTAAATCAGACTGTCCATCAGGCTACAAATGTAGCATCGTACAGCAGTCAAGCGTTTGCTGTCCGGAAAATAATAAAATCAGTGAGTTCATAAAGAATTCTGCAGTGGCCTGATTATTCTGATAAGGCATCCTTAGCTGATCCTAATTCTGGAATGTGCCTTTTGAAATCCGGCATAACCAAGTAAAGTAATAGCTTTTTTTATTGTTATACTAACTTTAGTAAGATTGCGATAAAATTGTCGCTAGACTCTAAAGCTATAAGATTATCATAAATGTAGGTCTGCTTTATCAGTTGTGATCCCACTAAGCAGTGCTGTGGAACACGTACACGCTTTGCTGGGTTTCCGGATGGGGAGCCAAACCCTTGAGCTTTGCTAGTTTTACCGAATAAAAAGCTTCTTGATTAAACAGTGCAGTATGACACCACAACGTGGAGTACTAAGGCCCCACCAAGCCTTCCAGCCCTCCGGGGAGGGCTAATTGGTACCAGACTTGTCTGGGAGGACAGCAGCACTGGCTCGACATATCGGCACGCCACCGCGAGTCATTGTAAAAACCAGATATGCATTCAATCACCTCCAACGATACTTAATGAAGTCGAATGCACAGCGCATCCCTCAGGGATTGATCAACACCGAGAGCTTTATCCTTTATCCTTTAGTATGACAACAAGGAAATACCTCTACCATCTCGCGCACTTGTGTGTAGATTCCTTATCCATGATCCTATATCACTCCTATTAGATTTCAATGTTATTTAGTTGGCCTTCAAATGTCACGCTCGGACGTGTGTTCTCTGCCGAAAGACCGTGGTCCATGTGACAAATACGAACTTCGATTTTATTTCAACGCCGAACTAAAGGTAAATAAAACTAAACATAAAGCTGGTTAACACTTTGCTACCAGACTTGTCTGGGAGGACAGCAGCACTGGCTCGATATATCGGCACGCCACCGCGAGTCATTGTAAAAGCGAGATATGCATTCAGTCACCTCCAACGATACTTAATGAAGTCGAATGCACAGCGCATCCCTCAGGGATTGATCAACGCCGAGAGCTTTATCCTTTATCCTTTAGTATGACAACAAGGAAATACCTCTACCATCTCGCGCACTTGTGTGTAGATTCCTTATCCATGATCCTATATCACTCCTATTAGATTTCAATGTTATTTAGTTGGCCTTCAAATGTCACGCTCGGACGTGTGTTCTCTGCCGAAAGACCGTGGTCCATGTGACAAATACGAACTTCGATTTTATTTCAACGCCGAACTAAAGGTAAATAAAACTAAACATAAAGCTGGTTAACACTTTGCTGTCTTACAAGAAACCCGCAAGTCTAACACTTGCTGCGAACCTTTCACGTAGAAAATATGCCTATTGATTGGATAGAATGGTGTGTACCATTTTTCTTCTTTTCTGCTTTCATCACCTCATTGACATATTTAACACGTTACCCATTGAGACGCTGTAATATTGTAATAGCTTGCTAATTAGCACGGAGCATAATTTAATAAATACATAAGTGATCACTTCTCAATGTTAACGTTCTATTTTCTGCCTTCTATTATTTTAACGGTAGGTTATGACGTGAATTACAACCACGTCGGTGCTGCGGTATTCTCGAAACATGGACGTCGGTCCATATCAAACCACGACATCCCTTTCCGGCGCCACGCGCTTCGCACCCTGCGCCACGGAGGCCCTCGCTCTGCGTTTCTCTCGGCTGGTATTTCGGATTCTAGATCTGTAATTCACATCATACCCTACCGTGAAAAACTGTAGCAGGTAGAAAATAGAACGTTAACGTTACGATTTCGACTGCAGCTTCAACTTACTGGGTTCAATGCCGATTTGTGCTCCCCAGAACAATCCCGTTAACGGGTGATTGCTGATGGCATCGTTAGGTAAAAAACTAGCTGACAGAAACGCAGATCTGAAGTCTCAGTGGTGCAGTGTAATGTGCGAGGCACCGGAAAAAGAAATCGTGGTTCGATCTGGCTCGGGGTCCAAGTTTTGCGAACATGTCAACATCGTTGTGATTACCTCTCAGTTCATCGGTTGGTGAACTGATGTCTACTTTTTATGAGTAAATCTATAAAAATTTGCTGTTAAAATCTGAATTTATTATTCGGTAATTCGAAATATTTAGCAACAGAGAACCCCTAAAAAAATATGCAAGCCTTCGTTTGGTTTTTTCTTACCTGAACTATTTGAGGAATGCAAGTATTTCTTCTGGGGAGGTTGCGAAGGCAATGGAAACAATTTCGAAAAGGTAGAAGAATGTGAATCGACATGTGGAATCATAAAAGGTAATTTATTGCGCAATTTAAGGTAGATTACAGTGGTAAGGTCTCGGTGATGTAACAACCGATTTTAGTGAAGCAAAGCATGCCGACCACAACGAGGACTACTCCGACCATGACAATCAGTCGTCAACCACCTATCTCATTCAAGACCACACAGGGAATCCGAATCACACCGTCTAATCGCCCAATGGTTGAAGAACTCATAACACTGGGAAAGCTCGTCGATCAGCAGTCTACGACTGCATTCAGGTTCTCCATATTTTCATTTATATAACAGAAATATATATTCTATGTCTATAATGTAATAAGTCAATATAAGGCATTCTATGCCTTGTAAGATCTTATAAGTTAGCCAATTGTTCTAGCTTACGAAATTGATTTCAGTCTTATTTCTGCTATAGAAGGGCGTATACTGTAGAGCAATAAACTGTAATAAGAACGACTACCATAGCGTTTCAGTAATTCTTATTTTATGATAGCGAAACGAGATTACAATATAAAAAGAAACTGCGCTACTGTTCACATGGCTTACATAAAGGATAGAGGGTGAAGCCCTCGGCGTTGACAATTCTTGATGGATGTGTCATGTATTCCACTTCATTAAGCATCGTTGGAGGTGACTGAATGCATATATGACCTTTACAATGATTTTCCGTGGCCTATCGATGTATTGAGTCACTGCTGCTATCCTCACGGACAACTCTGGTACCAGTTCGACAACCGTGGAGCGATGGAATTCTTGGTGAGGCTGGGACGCGGGGATCGACCCCATGTTTATTGCAGGGCGCCTACAACTACTTCACTACACGCGCCTCATTGCTTTCATAAATGATTTAGTCGAATAAGTAGGAAATATGTATGACTTAACATTGATAACGAGAGACATATGTTGAGCTTAAGAGTTCAGAAAATTTCAATAATATTGCAGTCGTACATCGGCTGCGACATCGATCAGCACTGCTGCCACTGCCGCCACGGCCGCCACTACCACGGTGCCAGTAGGAGTCTTGTCAACGGGATCTTCAACACTCCAGGTGGCGGACAAGCTGACTACTGAAGCCAAAGTTGTGACGCCAATAGTTCATGTCGCATACACACGTGCACCACCAATTCCGCAGATGTCGCTACTGGAAGGTAGTGAGGACAACACGGCTGATGGCGGTAATCTTGCTTTTCGTAACACAAAACATAACTAAGACATCACGCATGCTGTCAGCGCACTCACCAGGTACTACCATAACAACTGTTTCAGTTGCAAAACACTTATCTTAAACACGTTCACATGTAACTAAAAGACCAGACCAGGAGCGATGTTCGCATAACTAATGGATTGCAGCATAAACTATAATATCATATAACAGAGTAATGCACGACTTCATCCATAAATCATATATGGTGATCCAATTGTTGAAGAATCATCTTTGTTACCGTAACCGCTTAGTATATTAGTAACATGTGATGCATTCGGCTAAAAAACACAACATCACTTCACGCAGTCACAACTCTGTCAAGATTCGTGGTGAGCAACTAAAAGATCCCGAAATTGGGCAAGAATCAGCAATCGGGAAGTAGTTATGTAAACACGAATCTGAAAGGGCCCATCTTCACATGAGTAGGGTAAAGTGTATAAAATGTGCCCGACTGTATATGCTAGTGGCCACGATAATTATCGTGGAAGCAATTTCAAGCGCTTCTTTTTTTTAGAGAAAACTAAGCTTTGGGGAACTCATCTGACTCTGTTGTGCCTAGGATTTCCCGGGCTTCTGAATGAAAACTCTTAAGATTGCAAAAAGGTGGGGTCAATCTCTACCGTATATCGCAGTTTAACATTCAGAATCCTCTTAGCCATGATAAAGTAGTAAATCACTCTGGGTCACAAGTATCGACCTGATTTCAGTCCTCCTTGTGTAACAGCACCGTCACGTTTCTCCGACTCACCTGACGAAATAATGCGTTATCTCAATAAGAAGCTGAAAGATGCCTGCATGTTCTTAATCATCAGTTTAGAATTTCAAGAAAAGCACATCGAGTTTACTAGTTTAACCCTGCATCAGTTATGACGGTTTCACCACAACGAACTAAACCTCTCTTTGATTAACCATTATTGTAACATCACTATGGCAGTCAGCTCACTGAAACCGAAGCACTGCATGGAGCCTTTAATGAAATGCAACAGTTACTAAAACTCAATAATGAATAATGCCAAGAACAAAGACTTATTTATTGTTTTACTCCACCACTGCTGGTTTCTACTGTTCTGAAACAGCTGTGAAAAAGAGCAGACGTTTTAGTGAATTAACATTTTTTTCAAACGGGGACCATTATGACCTCAAAACCCACGTGTCGGTCAATTAACTGGAAATAACACCGTTTTCTCCTTCGAACAAACCGTGGAGGCTTTCGGACATAACGATGAAACAAAAAGGATTAACTCGGCCTAATAATAAATCGTGATCTCATTACCACGCAAGACGGATCATGGACCAAGAAAATAGCACAAATCAACAGAACACTTCAGCAGTTATCTGTCATCGTTGAGAAAATCATGTAATGTCAGTTTGAAACATATTCCAATACTGGTAATGTCGTGACGTCACAGAACTCAGTTGGTGAATGTACCAAGAATAAAGCATATTTCGGAGTCGTTCATTTGATAGCCACACACGTCGTTTAAGAGAAAAACACTAGATGACCCATTGAAGAAGCTGAACATACATGAACGTCTACACCAGCACCGACACGTAGATGCACACAGTTGTTACTTGATGCAAAAGTTGAAGTTCTCTGCCTTGATAATCCATACCCCATACCGATAAACTATTTAGGAACAGACTTTCGATTTCATACTTCCACTCTACGGATGTAACAAAGTAATGTAAATGTAAGAGCGAAATCTATTTAAATGGCTTTAACTTTATATTTTTACTCTTTTATAAAAGCTGCTTTACTACTTTACAACCGCGAGCCCTAGATTACTAAACGCGTTGTCAAAATTGCCCGAAAGGGTTAACGATTCCAACGATAAGAAGTACTGAGAGATCTAGTTTGATAGTCGTAAATGGTTGCATGTGAACTTGGTGTATAACAGTAGCACTAGCACGTTAACTACTCACTAAAACACTTCACCCTTAGTTTCGTTAAATTCTTATAGTACTAGAGTAACTCCAGAATGCTTCTTATGAAAGAGTTTAATTAATGCACTAATGAATTTACTTTCAAGTGAACCGTTGCCTTCATCCAAGAGATCCCGGAAACTGTCGTGGACAGTTCGTTCGATGGTATTGGGACAATGAGAATAAGGTAAGAACGTTAAAGATAAATCATAAACGGGTCATTAATATTTATGAAGTGCTAGTGATTGGATCGCGAAAATCCGTTAAAGACTGGAAACACTTCTTTATTAAAAAAAAAAAATAGAGACATAATTTGCATAATGTGACTGATGCCCAATTTTTACAAGGTTTTAAAGACACGGAGGAAAAACTTCTTGGATACCATGACAATTTTACTTGCATTTACATTATTAATGATTAAGGTGTGTGACGTTTTTACTTACACCGGATGCCAGGGAAACGGCAACAACTATGCAAACCGTGAAGAATGTTTAGCGATTTGCCACAAGGAGGGTCAGTCATACTGTTTGGAAAAACTTACTAAGTGTTCCTAAACTTGCCAAAGCCTTTAAAGTGTATACATTTTGAATGTATTATAAAATCAAAGTTGGGCGTTTATCTGAAATTGAAATACTTCAAGATATATCCAGCAATATTAGGTTGGTACCTATGAAAACACGAATTTTACAAAAGAAAACTCTTCTGGCGATCATCAAAAGAACCTTTCATTGAGGCAAAATTGCAGATTTTTGAACAGGTTCTAATTGGTAAGAAATCGGCCAGATGAATAAAGTGTATGGAGAAGGTTTCGTAACTCGGCTAAACCAACATTTTTCCCCAGGTTGCTTGAGATACGCTGTTTGGCGTCAATGCCATTGAAAAAAGTTTTATATTACATTCTTCGAATTAAAAATCAATGACAGGAAGAACACAGTGAGAAAAAAGAAGATAGAACATCCAGAAAATGAATAAGCTTTAAAATGACAGAAAAAAAATATCCCCTTCTTAGACACCCTGGGAAGAACACTTTGAAAGACCCGAATTTTCACAGCTATCAACGGAATACATAAGAAGGAAGGATAAAGGATAAAGGATAAAGGATAAAGGATAAAGGCTTGGTGGGCCATGGGCGCAGGAATCGATTCCACGTGCGTGTCACAGTTGCGCCTCCAACCACTGCGCCACACGCGCTCCTTTATAAGAAGGAAGAAGTTCGATAATCTTAAAGGAGGGAACACTTAGAATTTCTGTGGTTCATTTAATGAATAAAAGAAAATAGTCAAAACAGAGAATTATGGAGAACGAATCAACTAGAATTGCCCTTGTTGAAGTGCAGTCCAACAGGGAATCTAAGCCGCGGTATGAAGCAAAGCATGAAGCACACAGCATTAATCAATCATGGAGGGTGAGCCATGCGTTCTACTTCATCGATCAGCGCAAAGGTGATTTAACGCTCATCCGGCTCATATAAAGACTTTCTCTGGCCTACCGTTGTTTCAAACAGGTCTTATGCTAAATTTCCGAGCACAGAGAGTTGGAAAGCTTGACGAACCCAAGCCATGGGAATGAAACAATGAGCACGTACGTATTGCAGAACATTATCCACTGCGCCGCATCTGTCTCAGCGGTAGTGTACCAGGAGTTATTGCGAACAATTAATGTACATCTTCGACTTACCTGAGTTCAATACCAATTTTGCTCGCCAAATCAATGTCATTGACGGATTATTGCTGATAGCAACTAAAGGTTAAAATACAGCTGAGAGCAAGGCAAAGCGAACGACCTACATTGTGTGGTGGTGAACACTTTAGCCCTTGAAAGGGTAATAAGGAATTCGATTCCCACTGCAAACACTTGTGGTCTAGAGTTTTGTAAATATCTTAACATCATTGTTGTTGAAAGCAACTTTGCTCATTTTACAGCTTCAGTTGCCGTCAATAATGACGAAGACTTCTCGAACGTTTGTAGGCACGATGTCGACTCTGGAGAATGCAACGGTATTTTCCAGGTGAACTGTTCGTTGAAGTTGAACGACGAGCTTTTTCCTCGAGTTTCACTCTAACTAATGTTTTTTTGCAGCGCTTCGCTTTCGATATGGAATCCGGTGAATGTCGGCCGTTCACCTACGGAGGATGTGGCGGGAACGGAAACAACTTCGCCACACTTGCGGAGTGCCGCATTAAATGCCAAAAAGGTGAAAACACTGTTTCAAATTCATTACTTCCTTGTCGTTTTCAAAGTCGTTACTATATCAATGATTCGTCTGATATATTCCATCATTTTCGTGCCACTTACAAGGGCATCAAATTATGGATAGTTATGCTATGGCAATATGGGCCATTTTTTGTTGCATGCGAGACGCATTTGGCTCAATGCGTACAGTTCAGTGTAAACTTTTCTCCATAGCAGTGACATCTCGGCACCTTCCTTGCAAGTTGTGGTTCCTCTGTTCTCTGTACTTACAGCAAGGAAGGAGAAAACAAAAAGTATCACACACGTCTTAGAACATTGTTTTTGTACCTTCTAAATTGTAGAAAATATTTAGTTGATACATGATACTTGAACGGCCAGTCCTCATTAGTTGTGCGGGCCCCAACATAACAAGTTGTGGTTCCTCTGTTCTCTGTATTTACAGCAAGGAAGGAGAAAACAAAAAGTATCACACACGTCTAAGAACATTGTTTTTGTACCTTCTAAATTGTAGAAAATATTTAGTTGATACATGATACTTGAACGGCCAGTCCTCATTAGTTGTGCGGGCCCCAACATAACCGTTATTTTTTGGTGACTTGCAAGCTAAGCCACTGTTGTCCCCTGGAATCCAGAGGTCAGCCTGGCCACAGTATGCCCCAGTTCTTCACCACCACAAGTAGTTTCAGCTCTTGTGGATCGCAAGGAAATTTCCCACCATGAGACTAGTTTGATACCAAGACGGTGGTGGATCCTGGTGCTGGTTTACTCTCAGCTAGGCTTCTTGATGGAAACGGTGCGGTGGACACCCTTCAACTTGGGAGACCCTGACAGGATTAAGATTTCCCCGCTGTACAGAACACCCATGAACACCTCCTAGCCACGACGAGGCGGTAAATCGTTCGGAGAAATTGTAGAATCAATGCCGAGTATGAAATGTGTCACGGAAACTATGGATATACAAAAACAAGAATATCTGAAAGCTCAGTTAGCAAGGTGAGCAACCAGAAAGAAAGTTCAGGAAAAAACCAACGAGTATTGTACGAATTCTACCCATTAGCTAGGCAACGAAATCAATGCGTATGGTTGTAAATATGGCATTCAACCAACATGCGGAAGTTGAACAGTTTTAACAAGAACAATTTCATGTAAACGCTTCCATCACATAGAGAAAGCTTCTCAGTTTGATACAGCCACCAGTTCAAATCAGAATTTTACCAGAGTGCTCCTAGACCAGTCGTACAACAGAACGTGTCCATTGATTGATCTCAAGATTCTTCCAATAACAGTTAAGCTTATGTGTAGTGCTGTATAGAATCCTTTCAAAAAAGGATAAAAGGATAAACCTCTCGACGCTGATCAACCCCTGAGTGATACACCGTGCATTCGACTCACCGAGGATTGTTATAGGTAAATGAATGTATATCTTGCCTTTAAAATGACTCGCAGTGGCCTACCGATGTATCAAGTCAGTGCTTCCATGCTTCCAGACAAGTCTGGTACCAATTTGTCGACCTCGGGGGAATGGAAGGCTTGGTGGGTGAGGGGCGCGGAGAATCGATCCCATGTGTATTGCACGACGCCTCCAACCACTAAACCACACGCGCCATTTCAAATCCTTATATAAAACATGAAATGTAATACCATACTCATTAGAAATTTGTAGAACATCATCCTTCTAATTGATACATGATACTTGAACGGCCAGTCCTCATTAGTTGTGCGGGCCCCAACATAACCGTTATTTTTTGGTGACTTGCAAGCTAAGCCACTGTTGTCCCCTGGAATCCAGAGGTCAGCCTGGCCACAGTATGCCCCAGTTCTTCACCACCACAAGTAGTTTCAGCTCTTGTGGATCGCAAGGAAATTTCCCACCATGAGACTAGTTTGATACCAAGACGGTGGTGGATCCTGGTGCTGGTTTACTCTTAGCTAGGCTTCTTGATGGAAACGGTGCGGTCTTCTCAGCTTGAGAGGATCTGCGGTGGGATAAATTACCTCGCTACACATCGCTGCGCGACGTCCAGAAACTACTCCCAGTCACGAAGAGGTGGTCAATCGTTGGGAGGTTCTAGAAAACACTGCCTTCAATTTGATGATCAGCGACAAGAGGTGGCAATGAGGAAAGGAGTTTAGTAAGCCACAGATTGCAACAGACTGTATTGTTGAGATACTGGTTACTGACTTTCTGCATGTTTTTCCAAAATTTCTTCCTCTATTTTAGTGGCAATTCCGTGTTCACTAATGGCCACGATAATCGCTTCCTTCTTACCTGAGCGCAGAACGCATTGTCTACTTTCCCCAATAGTTGACCAAAAGGTGCTGGTTTACTCTCAGCTAGGCTTCTTGATGGAAACGGTGCGGTGGACACCCTTCAACTTGGGAGACCCTGACAGGATTAAGATTTCCCCGCTGTACAGAACACCCATGAACACCTCCTAGCCACCTTGATGAAAACGGTGCGGTGGACACCCTTTCAACTTGGGAGACCCTGACAGGATTAAGATTTCCCCGCTGTACAGAACACCCATGATTTATCCTTTATCTTTTATTTTCATCATTGTAACTATTTTGAAAAGTCAACGTGGATGTGATTCTTGTGAAAATGACACAATGCTCTGAAATTCAATCAAATGGACGTTCTCAACAACGGAACACATAGTGTGAAGGTTGCTATAAATAACGAGCTTATGAAGAGTAATACAACCACAAAGATGCTGAGATGTGAGCAAAACTCGACACCTCAAGAAGGATTAGAACTTGTGACTACATTCGTGACGATGACGATTGTGACGAAGGCTCAGGTGCCATCCGACACCAATCTATGCCCTTGCTTTGCCTTTCTTTCACCCAGTTTTTGCTCTATAGGTGCTTTAAGTGATCAAATCTCGACGTTAATGATCTGGGGAGCCCAGATCAGTATTGAACTCCATTAAGCTGAAACTGCAATTGGAATCACAGTGTCTTACTTTTTATTTACTGCTTATTCATCTTTTTTCCATTGTAGATTACCATGTGATATACGTCCACAAGGATGTTGAGGTTTCAGTGAAGTTAGAAATTCTAGTAGGGCTTCGAAAGCGCGATAATCATAACAGGGGATTCACGTGCTACCTAAGTGCTAATTTATAGGTATGTTGGGCATGATCGGTAGCAACACTCTAGCAGGGACCTAGATCATGACACCGCAATAGGCTCCTACACTCCTGGATTTGGATTCATTATAGGTGCTTCAAGTGATCACATCTCGACGTTCATGATCTGGGGAGCCCAGATCACTATTGAACTCCATTAAGCTGAAGCTGCAATTGGAATCACAGTGTCTTACTTTTTATTTACTGCTTATTCATCTTTTTTCCATTGTAGATTACCATGTGATATACGTCCACAAGGATGTTGAGGTTTCAGTGAAGTTAGAAATTCTAGTAGGGCTTCGAAAGCGCGATAATCATAACAGGGGATTCACGTGCTACCTAAGTGCTAATTTATAGGTATGTTGGGCATGATCGGTAGCAACACTCTAGCAGGGACCTAGATCATGACACCGCAATAGGCTCCTACACTCCTGGATTTGGATTCATTGTATTATAACAAGAAGCCCTCGGCACATGGAATAATAATCTTGGATTCGATGTTTTATTTCAATAAAAAAAAACGCAGAAACGAGGTTGTTATTATAGAATTTATCAGGATACAATTGCTGACGTTTCGGCAGTTTCGCCTTCTTCAGAGCCTGGAAAGGTAAAATTGAGATGCGATCTCCTCAACCAAACACTTTCATAACCCCGCAGAAACGAGGTTGTTATTATAGAATTTATCGGGATACAATTGCTGACGTTTCGGCAGTTTCGCCTTCTTCAGAGCCTGGAAAGGTAAAATTGAGATGCGATCTCCTCAAACAAACACTTTCATAACCCCAGCAGATAAAACTTAACAAATAAATTTGTATTCGCATAAGAAACAGCTTTATTTAAACACTTACCGTTTATTTCTTGTAAGTATCTAAGTTAGTTGGTGGATAGCAGCCGCACAGAGAACTGCATGAGCGAGGACTGTGCCTGTCTTGGATTCTATTCTCGTATACTCTTGTATGTTAACCTACTCACTACCTCATCCTTAAAAACATTTGTAGTTATGGTGACAAGTTTACTACCATATTATGAAACACTCATCAAAAAGCACGGAAAATTTGAATTTGAAATACTAATGTTCTAATACGCACTCTTCAAGCACTGTTTGCTTTCATGTCGGTATCAATCTACAGCCGATAGCAATATCATTCTTCACGAATGTCCTGAACCTGAGAATATTCTAGTTGCTCTCTCACCTGGAAACCTTTGCGAACACGACATCGAAGTAGGCGAATGTAGTGGTGTATTTGTCCGATTCGGCTACGATAAGCTCACCAACGACTGCCGACAGTTCACGTACGGAGGTTGTGGAGGTGAGTCCGTCAGATCACACCTAGAACACCTCGATTCTGTGTTAGGAAGTATTCGTCTAATAAAGGAATTTCGCTAGTGGTAAACAAGTTCATGAGACTTTTTGATACAAAAAAATTAGCGAAAATATGACGAAGAAAGAAAACAAAACAGTAGTAGTGCAGCAAAAAGAAATAGCGCGCGTTTATCGGACCACTTAGGTAATCAATACTCATGTAATTCTCGCCGCATCACATCTCAAACGTGCAAAGCTGGTTTGTAAGTATTTACAACGTTAATTACAAATATTCCTTAGATATCCATAGATTGTTATTCACTATTTCATAGATTATTAATAAGTCAATAAATTATTAGCTGCTTTAATATTTGGGTGGCCCGTCATCACTAGTTGCCTGCCTGGTTCCCAGCATAATGTCCGTTTTTTCGAAGTTTTCTGGTCTAGCCATTGTGGTTTCTTGGAGCCCTGAGATTAGCCTGGCTAAAGCTTGTCCAAGGTCGTTATAACCACGGGCAGTCACACCCCTTGTGGATCAGAGGGTATTTGCCACTATACGACTGTTTTAATACCAAGAGAGTGATGGATCCTGGTATTTGTTTACTCCTAGCTAGGCTTCCTGATGGAGGAGTCGGACCTCTTTTCAGTTAGGAGACCCTGTCGGGATGAAGAATTCCCCGCTGCACGTCGCAGTACACCCGCACCTCCCAGCCACGATGAGGCGGTAAATTGCTGCGAGTAATAGAATAGTATTCATTATTTTTGCCGTTTCTACGAGTGATTTTTGTTATTCTATAAGTTTGTAGGTTAAAAGTTATTATAAGTTCTCATCTACCAAACCATACGCTGGTCAAGAGATTGAGAGAAGTAAATGGTAAAATAATGAGCTAATACTACCCAGGATCGACTTTCTATTAACCTCGGCGTTGAATTATGAATTCGTCATTTTCTCTCTCAGCAATCGCGAGGTTGTTAAACAGCATACGTTTACTTCCATAGAAAAGCACAAGACAATACAATAGTAGCTGATGTTTCGAAAGTATCGCCTTCTTCAGAGCTGCTTTTTTCACTTGTCTTCCACCGAGGAAGAACAGCCGCTCAGATCAGAGTCGCATATGGTTGACGACTGGCAGCTACGATTGTGCTGTATGTGTGTTATTGTATGGAAGTAAACGTATGCTCTATAACAACCTCGCGATTTCTGAGAGAGAAAACGACGAATTCATAATGAGTTACTCCCTACTTTTATTCATACTTCTATTCGTTGATCTCTTTTATCCACTAAAACTTTTTATCAAAGTTATTTTTAAGGTCTTAAATACTGAAATATCGAATTCTGAGTCTCTTTAATTACATAATTGCATGTGTTAACGAGCGTAGTAGTAGTGCAGTGGTCGGAACCGCCCTGCAATGCACACGGGACCGATGCTCCATGCTCCTCAGGCTCACCAAGCCTTTCCCCTTTCCCGCTTTCGGGGTTGGGAAATTGGTACCAGACTTGTCTGGGAAGATAGTAGCGCACTGCCTCGATACATCGGCACCGCGAGTCATTGTAAAGGCGAGATATGCATTCAATCACTTCCAATTATGTTTTATGAAGTCGAATGCATGGAACTGGCCCTTTCCTCAGGGACTGAACAATGCCGAGGGTTTCATCCTTTATTCATGAGTGTGTTTTAATGCTAGTAAATCTTCAAAGACATTTAAAATCTCGTTCAATGTGAGCCTGTTCAATTTCGTTCCGTACGAAGAAGATACAGTGGCATCATTGTTATTCTTATAGCACTTTTGGAATTCGTAGCAATTTTAGGCAATGGCAACAATTTTGCAACAGTACAAGAATGTCGGAATGTGTGCGTGAAGAAATTGTGCAACCCAAATCCACAGTGTGATTTGGCACGGTGCCAAATTGTCAATGATCGCAATGGTTGCCCGTTCTGTAGCTGTCCACCAGTAAGCCAACCAATTCCGCCAGGTATGCTCATGGTGTTTTCTTTCAATCTTACCCAGTGGTTATAACATTAGATGAATATAAGATGCGGTATGACACCGCATTAGTGTTCGATTGCTTTGATTCAGCCTCGAGGACATGATACTTAACCAGAGGGTCAAGCTGTTTGTCCTAATGGGGTCAATGGATTTTTAGCTCTTCTGTAAAATTTGCATAAATAATTCCATCTACTGCACAATTCGACTAAAGCGAGTTTTTCTTTGAAGCGCGGAGCGGTTGCGCGGTTGCCTTATTTTATCAAATTTTTCCCATGCGATTCATTTGCTTTTATAGCATTAATACAGCTCACCGATTAGATAGATCGTTCCAACATATGATGCTGATGATCGGAGCGCGGTTGCCTTATTTTATCAAATTTTTCCCATGCGATTCATTTGCTTTTATAGCATTAATACAGCTCACCGATTAGATAGATCGTTCCAACATATGATGCTGATGTATATCCACCTTCCATTCGATTCACTTCTTTGCAACCATAATGCACGAATATGGTCGTAAATGTCCAGATGCTGTTGATACTAGATCGATAATGAGCCAGGTGCTGAGGTATTTACAAAACTCCGAGCCACGGGTGTCTGAGGTGGGGCACGAACGCACTATTACTCTTTCTGGGGGTTAACGGTCTCTCAGCTAGTTTTCTATCGATCAGTGCCATCAGCAGTCACCCGCTATTAGGAATGATCATTGATAATAATTTCATTTGTTCAGACAATCCGTCCTGCAGCAATCGTTACCGCTATCAGCTAGTATATAGCGTAACAGTATTTCAAAACCCGACTTTCCTACCACCTCGGCATTGGTAATCAAGATGCATTTTATCATTAGCAAACTAACACGAGGCCGATAAAAACGTTCTCCACTGGATTCGACTTGATACTATCACGGAGACCCACATCGAAAGAAAGAAGAACTATACAAATTCGACACCATTAATCGGCTCTAGGGAAGGCAAATGAGCCGAAACTTCAGCCAAATAAGATTTTTATCCACCTCGTGTTAGCCTATCAGTGAAAGAATAAATATTGACCAGTCATACAAAGGTTAAAGGAAACTTGTTATTTGAAGTATGAGTAAAATAATATCACCGTAAACCAAGTTTCATTTCACCTCGGTATAAATGGTCATTGTTCTTTACTTTATTGATAAACTAGTCAATCACATATTTACCATCAGCTTCGATGAGGACGAAAACATCGAAACGTCAGTGGAATCAAAATGTGGTACTGACCTCGATTTACCTTATCAACGAAATCATATATATATATAT
>MQTX01000347.1:223043-294691 GCA_009735665.1 Angiostrongylus cantonensis
TTCTTCAGCAGTCGAGGTGGGGGAGAGAGAGGGAGTGGTTGTTCTACAGACAGCATACGCTTACTTCCGTACTCAAAAAACACACACAGCAGCACAACGGTAGCTGGCGTTTCGACAGTGTGGCCTTCTTCAGAGCTCGGAAGGAGATACTGATATACAATTTTCTAGGCCAAACGCTTCAGTTGCACTTACAAAAAGACGAGAAACTCTACGGCAATTACATGATCAACAGCTTCTCGAAACACTCACCGCTTTTTTTCCGTGACTTCCAGTGAGGAAGGTTCGAACAGCTGATTGTAGTCGCATATGATTGATGATTGCATCACCCCAAATCAAAAATCGATCCGAATATACGGGATAGATCGCGTGTGATCTCTGGGCATTCCTTCGTGCTATTCATTTTAGGGTTCCTTGTATTTATCCAAAAAGCCTAAAGAAGTTTGCGCGTTGGGGTTTGGGCGCCCTGTGCGAGACTAGCGATATCTATATTAAAACCATCTCCGCTATTTATAATCCAGTGCGGAGGTTAATCGAAAGTCGATTCTGGGAACTGTGTGGGACTGTAGTTGTTCGCACTTTTCGGTTCTTCGCATCTGATAAATTCTTTTTATGCATGAATTTATATTGCAGCAGTCAGTGTTTCAGTACAGTTTGTTTCGAATACTTCGTCTTCCTTATTATTGCAATTTTAATTACACCAATTTATCTTTGTTTATAGGAGGCGTAGAAGAAATTCACGTTGTGTTCTGCAGTGAGGAAAGAGAGGGATTTCTTTCCAAATAATTTACTTTCATATTTTTTTTTTGTTTGGAGGCGCCACTGCAACACGCACGTGGAATCGATCCCTGCGCCCATGGCTCACCAAGCCTTCCATCCTCGCGGGGCGGCAAATTGGTACCAGACTTGTCTGGGAAGATAACAGCACTGGCTCGATACATCGGCAGGCCACCGCGAGTCATTGTAAAGCCCAGATATGCATTCGATCATCTCCAACGATAATGAAGTCGAATGCATGGTGCATCCCTCAGGGATTGATCAACGCCGAGAGCTTTTTTTTTATTATAAAAAAATATCTAAAGTGAAATCTGCAAGGGTTTTGAACAAAATATGAGCCACAAGAAGGATTTGTAAAATAATCTTATTCAGGATTGGAGACGACTCCGTGTCCAGAAATAAGCGTCGATAAATGCAAGGATCCATGCATACTCATAAATAACAGGAAAGGATGCAAGGCAGGATTGCACATGATTCAGTTCTTATATGTGTTGTAGTAACAGTGTTCTGAACGGAAAAGGAGATACCCATACTTGTAGGATTGTGTCTGTCCGTCGTCAGTAAACACTGGAGGTCAACCGCCTGCCGATTCGTTCCAAAGCTCAATAGAGCAACAAACGCGATCCACCTTCGGTGGTACTACGGAGACAACTCCACAGCAGCAGGGTGGTGCTCGGCCACCTGCTATGCCGAATAATGTAGGCCCTCCATCCGGACCAACTGCCAAGCGTGTTACGTCTTCAGCCAGTAGTGAAGCCGGTGTCCGTCAAGGTGGGTGATTTTAAATGACATTGACGCAGCCAAACGTTCCGTATTAAAATGCGTAATCGTTAAATGACTTTTATGGTGTTTCTTCATATTTTTTAGCCTTGCCTTTCATTATATTTACATTTGCTTATCCCAGCACTTATCGCATTCAATTGGTTCCCCCGCATTCATCATTCACAAAGATCATTGAGCTTTTTGCCCTTGAGTTCAGCTTCTATTTAAGGATTTTCATCACTTTTTTCATCGACTTTGTGAATGTCGCCGATTATTAGTCGACTCGAATCCACTTTAGAATCTTACAGTAACAGTTCTAGGAGGTTGCAATGTGTATTAGAGGAAGTGGGCTTGTTCTAGACAAATCCGATAGCAATTTCGTGACACTGAAGAGACAGAGAGTTGTCGAGCAGAGTGTGGGGTTGAGGCGGCACCGTTATCGTGATCAGCGGAATCACTGTCATTGCGCTAGCCATTGTTTTGTTTTCATAATTGCTACCAACAATTCTAAATTCTCATAACGAATTTAAACGCCATTACTGCTTTTTTACGTCTCCGTTCATGTCTACATCATTCATTTTCATATCTTTTTTTTCATTCTAGGATGTTTTCTCTACTTCCTCTTCCTCTTGTTCAAGTCTTCTAAGCTTTTTTGGACCTTTTAAAGGTTTAAAATTCTTTGAATGAAGAACCAATGCTATTTTTGTTTCAACTTTTAGTTACTTTTATTTTAATGGTAGGCTACGAAATGAAATACAACTAAAAGGATGATGAGATTTAAGCGAAGCTCGGAGCATCAGGTTGGCTTCGAAACTACGACTGCCCCTTTACCTGGGGGACACGTACACTCCACCACGCCAACTGCAGCCCTTCCTTTGGCTTTCTCTTAGCCATTCTTTTTGCTCTATCGGTGCTATCTGGAATACCGGTTTCTCTTCTAGAAAATCGGAATAATATCGATTGAAACTAATTGTTTTCTAAAATACTTACTAAGCTCCATTCTTTTCCATTCTTATTTAGTAGTTTCTAAGCAGCAAGTCATTTTTAGAATCAGTGCTCACTGTGCCATCGAGTCAGAAGAAGCAGATTGAAATCGACTCAAAGTTACTGCCACCTCTACTATCAGCACAGCTACAGGAGAAATGCATGCAACCAGTGGTTAGCGCAAATCTTTGCTTACCCAACTTTTAAGTATGAAATATTTTACGGAAACGATTTTTGGGGCGGGGGGTGGGGGAAGGCGTGAATATCAATGGTGTCCATCACAGTTCTTTAGTTGTTAACTAACTTTATCGAATTTCGTGTAGAACAAATCAAGAGCTATGCTTCCACTCTTTAGACAATCAGGTACCCTACAGCCTGCAGGAAAATAAGATATCCTCAGTCGGGACCATATTTACTTAAAAAAGTTTTACTTTTAAATCTGCGTGTGCAAATAGAATGTGTTTTAAGAATGTTTGTTTTGTTCTATGCACTTTTTGCTTGAACCCTGGAGTCGTTTGAAGTAGTATTCATATACTCATGAGTAGTGGGGATAGGTAGATGGTGCTTGAGGTGTTGTATGTTGGTGTTGACATCTAGTTTTTTAGCATATTGAATAGGCCAGCTAGTTCTTCCAAACCACCAGTGTTGCGTTTTTTACTACCTAGTTCTAAGTTATTACTTAGCATATTTAAAAATCAATACCTTTCCAGAAATGGAAAATTCAATTAAATTATCTAGGAACCTGGTCCATGCAAGCATTTCGTTGACCGCTGGTATTTCAACTCTGTGGATGGAACGTGTCATCCATTCAAGTATGGTGGTTGTGCCGGCAATCGCAACCATTTCTTTACGCAGAAGGAATGCGAAATCCATTGCGCTCGCTTCTTGCGTAAGTTCCTCATATCGGTATTCAACTAACATTACAAAGGATTGGTCGGAATTCAAGGCAAAGTCCATGTGCCCTTTGTGCCCTTCCTAATGAAATCGTTCTAGTTCTAGACAACGAAAAGCAGAGTGTCCCCATTGTTTCTGTTTGGGGCATTGCTACGCTATTTAGGCTATGTTAGATCTTTTTCTACTCCTCAAGTTACTCAGTTTGAAATGTCTGATTCGGACGGATGGTTTAACACAATCGCAAAAAAACTTTATCAAGCAAAATAAAAACCATGATAACATACAGATTTCTGCCAATAAAGCAAAGTTCACTTATTCTAGTGAAACGAAATTCTATAGCTCTGAAAACAAGGGAATTCTGGAAGCCATTTTTCTTTTACAGCGGAATGGTTTGTGATTCGTTCTTAGGCGTATTCTTCGAGTAGGTTGAAAAAGTGTGGGCCACTTAGAAATGAATCTGCTGAGTATGGTGGGCGATCGGCAGTTTCGTAAACCAATTCGTTGTTGGTGTTTACGTCTGATTAGATGTTGATGCCCAAGAAAGAAATTCACTGATACATGATGGTCGCGGACGTTCCAGTAACTGGTGCGTTTTGTCGATTTCCTGACAACACCCATCTGCTTTAATCGTTTCATCACCACGATGTAAAAAATTATACCGGATTATTATATAAATGGATCACCAGAAAGTAACTATAACACTATCGGTTTAAATTGGTTATCCTAAGACGTTTAGCGGCTTTATCTCTCTTTGCCCTTTTCTGTCCGATCACTTGACTGAATAATGCTTTGGATATGCATATGCATATTAGTGAGGACACTTCATTTGAACGGTGCGCAACTTCACTGAATTTGTCTCGATCCACATCGCGAAAACGAGCGGACTGTGGGGATAGACTCGAATCATTCTTGTTCTGAAGAAGGCTAAGGAGCCGAAACGTTGTCCGAATAAAGTTGCATAAGTTTAACCTCGTCTAAACATATGGAAATAGAAAAGGATTAGCTATTCATACATAGGCCATATTGAAAGCCAACTTAGAGAAATATGCGTTTTTTAACTACAATTTGGTTGATAAACGCCAGTGCTTGTTCTATCTGAATTCTACTGCAGTGTTTCGAATCGCTTTGCTTGGATTGCCTTCATGGATTCTTTACCAGGTCATTATCGAGGGTGGCGATTTGCCTAATTTTCAATGCTGTCATTCTCACCAGCTGTTAAATCCAACGTTTCATCATATGATTGTTAACTGTTACCTTAGCATCTAAGATTTCAGCACTGAAAACAATTCCTGCAACATTACTTTCGAGCTTAAATTCTCATCCAGATTCTTGAATGAACCGTTTTCACAAAGCATCATGTAAGTCGAACACGATTTCCGTTAGACTACTGTTTTGCTAGTTAGCAACCAATTTTTCCTTTGTTATTCATTATCCTTCGACATAGCCCTACGTGAGCACTCCTTAGCCGATGGCGGAAATAACCTCTTGTTGTCATGGCTAGCACTGAGATTTGCCTAATGTTAGTGTTCTTCAATCAATGTACTGATTAAGGACATAAGTTCACATTTAACTAAGTTTCCAAGTGCATTTGTTGCGGCCATCTTCACAGAGGAGCCTGTAACGTGATGAATCCCACTGTTCGTCGCAGTCCAAAACGAAGTAACATTATCTCTCTTGTATTAAAGCACCTAGTGCCCTGCCAATGGTTTACCACCTCATCGTGGCTGGAAGGTGTTCCTCGCTGTTGGGCTGCAATGCACAATAGAGGATTCATCCTCCCTCTCAGCAAGGTCTCTCAAACTGATTAGGAATCTCTGCTAAGAGTGAACAAATGCCAGATCCACCAGTGTCCTGGTATCAAGCTAGTGGCATGGTGGCAAATCTCTCTGTGATCCACAAGTGCGGCGCAACTGCCTGTGGTGGTGACGACCACGAGGAGAGCTTAGCTAGGCTGCCCTTTGGAATCCAGCGAACCACGATGGCTAGACCAGCAAAACTCCGATGAAGCGGAAATTGTGCTGGAGTCTGCACAATCAGTGAAAACAGATCATCCAAGTATATAAGCATAACAGTACAGTATGAATAGACATTTATTTAAGAAAAAGGACGCATTTTTACAGAAAAAACTACTGAAGCTCACTTTTTACTTAATTTCCCCGCTTCAATAGTTGATATGTGGCACAATTTTGTGGAATACGACATTATTAAAGTAACAATCCAAACTATGATCTACCTTTTAAAATGGTAAATACGACTTTCTTATGTTACGATTCTATACGCCTAGTCGTTTCATGTCATAAAATCATACACTTCCTACTGAAGAAACTATTATCATAGCAGGGAAGGTTACTCAAGAAATGGAGAGGGTTTGCGGCGTTGTGAAATATGAAATCCGGCTCTCCTTTGTAATGTTTTTTAGTTGTGTGCACGATTTTTTTTGTTTGTTTGTGATCTCTTCAATTATTCCACAATAATAATAGATTTCTTGTCAGTTTCTCACACCAGGGAGTGAAACCAGGGAGAATGTTGTACCTACTCACTACAAATCGCCTCAAACATGTGTCTTCTTTACTAATGCTTTTTTTTTATCTGCTTCATGTGTTTACACTGCTTCACAATCTGCATGTCGTTAGGCGTCATGTTGTGCTTGCTAACTATGCTTTACTGTGAAGCTGCTGAGGTTTTCGTTCCTCACCGAAGACTGTTTTAGATCGGGTGACTGAACCTAATCCTTCGTTGCATGTGCTTGAGATTCTGGACTCAGAGTCGTCTGCTGCTGCGCTATTCGAACGTCGTCAACCACATCACCTAACAACAGTGTCGACGCCCTCACAGCCATTTGAGGCACTAACGTCCGAAGTTTCTACGACTCGTAAATTAGAGGCGAAAACACCACTTACTCTTCCTTCACGAACTACTCATTTGCGGGCGGTATTTCCGTTCGATCTACCCGGGAGTATAAGAACTCATGCCGGTCCTAACCATGTAACTGGATCTAATGAGCGTTTATCGTCGACTGTTCACTATCCAGAGACTTATGAGGTTTGGAGTAGCTTGAACAGCCGGCAAGATCTAGGAAACCTACAGAAAGGTCCTTTATCAAAATACACTACTAATCCGCAAGTTGGAGGTCAACATAAGACAGTTACAATTCTTAAAACGTTCTCTGAGGAAATAACAACAACAACCGCTCACACATTTGTTAACAAAATCGATAGCAGCTCTTCATTAAGACCTGCAGTACATACTGCACCTCTCTATCAATCTTCAAACTTTTCTGAAAAACGTCCTTTACTCGAAGAAGCATCTGGATTAAACAAACTTTACTTTTTGCCGATATTAACGCCGAAGGAAGATGTTCTGCCTCGAACAAACTTCCGCTATGATTCGTCAAATAGCTCGACCATCGATGCACCAACGGTTTTGTCAAGGAACCACACTGTTTCTTCCTTTCCAGCTCGCAACCATCCGGTAATAATACTTTCCCCATATGCCACTGAATCTCAAATTAAACGAGCACCTTTACTACATTCTGCTCGAACTTATCCTTTTGTCTACGAAATGGATTCAATTGAAGGATACAATCCACAAAAAAATAACAACCTTGCTGGATTATCCCCACCTGTTGACCCTACTTATTTTACATACAATTCTCAACATTTAGGACGAGAGAGGGATCTTCAGTTAGTCGCTGATAAGATTGCTTCAAATAGCTTTGCACGGATCAGCGCGTCCAATTTTTACGATTTAAATCCAAAACCACAAGCTTTGTCACCTCAGATGTTCTCTTCTACACGGACAACAAAACCTAGACAGGAGTTAGATCGAGTTTATTCCAATGCTTCACATTCAACTACAAATTATTTTACGACAAATCATGTTGAAGTAACTCCACAAGCTTCACTGATTACAGCTCATCAGCAGCAGGTTCCCGATAATAAATTCGTCTCTCCTACAGTCGTCGTTTCCCAAACAATCAGTAGCAACGGTTTACAAAAAGCGATGGTTCAAGGCCTACAAAACTTCACAATGTCAATTCTTCACACTGTTGGGCTATCAAGTACTACACAATCTTATACAGTTTTGCGAGCTAATCCAAGAAGGTTGACGACTTCATTTACAGAAGTAGAATCAGGACAAACAAAAAGTGAAGTATCCAAGCTTTTGAGGGACCAAAATAAAACGCCATCTCTCGAGCGAATTATCACTTTGATGCAAAATAGCTCTTCAAAATTAGTAGAAAGTGAACCTTCTCCACTAAAGGCAGAAGTTTCGTCGTCTCAAATTAATCGCCAGCAAACAGATCAACGTGCTTTGGTGGAATACGGTAGTCAACAATTATTTGGACAATTCAAACAAGGAAGGAGCAAAGAGTGGGAACAAAAGCAGAACCATGCAATTACAAATGTTCCATTCGCTGAGGTTAGAAATCTCCATTATCCATTGATTTTAAAGCATCAATTGTCGGAGGAGTCACGAAGAGGTGACTTCTCAAAAAGAACAACTGACAATAACCGGATGACCATCACAGTGCCACTAGCTTTCATGTCACCTGTAGAGCACGATATGATGAGGAAGAAAAATAAATTAGAGAAAATAGATTCGACACTCACAGGCGGAGAAATGGGAATATTTCATGCACCACGCTCAGAATCGTCCACGGGGAAAACTGAGGAAGAGCGGAACAAATCCCTTTATGATACCAACCACAAAAATATTATCTTCAATAACGGCGAATACCACACTCAGACAATTCTGGGAATTCGTGCACATCGACCCGAATCTTCATCCTCTTCACAGAGCTTTCATATGGAGGAACCGCCTATCGAACTACTGCGAGAATTCGAGCGTCATTCGAAAGAGCTCCGTAAAAAAGCACCTTTTATGAACTCAACGCCATCTGCCCCCCAGACCAACCTAACCGAACGATACAGCTATGCTAATCAGGACAGATCCTTTGTCAATGCACCTCTTGTTCGAGTACCTGATAAAAGTACAAGTGAGCTGCAAGAACTTAGCGAACTGTTCACTAATAACGAATATCCTCACTTCCTTCGCACACTACCCGCTAACAGCACACGCATTAGACCCAAGCACTCGCTTAACGAAATGAATCTAATCTATGAATTACCATACGTCAATTTTTTACCTCATATGCAATTTGTTAACACTGCACTGATTGACTCTCAGCACACTAATCGCCTTTCGCGATTACGACCTCATCATTCCATCAGGCGAATTGTTATTCAGCCTATAGGTAACTTTGCAGGCATTACTCCTGACGTTGATGACGATGACGACGACGTGGAGGAGGATGCGGAGTTCAGTGAGAAAGAAATAAGAGAAACTCCGCGACGAGCTCCCGGCGTCACTCAGCTTCGCACACAGAGTTTGATTGATGCCGAAAACAATCGAACTCGATCGCCCTCTGGAAGAGAAGCTGTGTCTGGGCATGTGGCATACGGTAAGAAAATCGCCAAGGTCTCCCTCATACCTATAGATGTTGCCGCCAGCACCAGCAACACAGAATTATCAGATGGAGACACAGAAGCACGTTTCGAGCAGATGGCTAGCAGCTTCCCTACCATCACAAGTCAGCCATTAAAAACAGTGTTGTCTACAAAGCGTAGCACACTAAATACAGCACCCGCTATTACGTCCACCTCAAGAAGCACGATCACAAAGAAAGCTTTTACCCCCACTGCTACGTTTATCTCTTCCAGTACTGGCAGTATTGTTAGCAAAGTGATAGATTCACCTGCACCTAGCACAAAAAGCACCACGAATTCCAATCTCAATGACTCAGAAAAATTTATAGAAGCTTCTAAAAGCATTCCTTTGAACAATGAACTGTCATCCATAACGGAGTCGGTTCAAGGTGTAGAATTTAAACATAAAAGCGGGTACGAGACTACCACCACTCAGTCCAATAGTATTATAGAAGGTACTCGATCGGCAAACCATAAAACTACAAAAATAATACAAGTGGAACAGATGTCGTTTGACAATGAAATGGAAGCTCAGAGCACTACATCAAAATCACCGTTTAGCAATCAGTTGAACTCTAGCTCATTTTCTACCCTACCTTCCACGCTATATCATGAAAGCGTTACCGTCTTCACACCGTCCAACTCTGTTGCACTCAAAAGCACTGACTCATCTGCATCCATAGAGTCTAGCACACATCGCAGTACTAACTCCTTTGTTGAGTCCAGTTCCGATTCCAATTTGTCCACAGTTGTTTCTATTTCTGCACCTTCTTCAATGGTAACTGATAGCACTGGCAGATTTAGCACTTCAAAATCATCCTCTGTTTCCAGCAGTGTAGGCCTTTCTGCTCACACTTTTCCCACCATGAAAGAACAACAAGAAGAAAGAATTTTGGCCGATTTCGACACTGACAGTGATCTCATCGTCGCGAAAAACGTAACATTGGAAATACTTTTCCCAAAAAAGTCTGATCCTTTATTTCAACGACCTTTAGAAATTCCGCTTAGCATAGAAGATGAATCTATTAGGATGTCGAAGAGTGATTATGATGAAGAAGGAGGGTTCGATGATAAACAAGAGAAAAATGCAACATTAGAAAGCACGCCACTTTTGGTGAAAAATCCCGATATCTCGCCTAAACTACCTATGCAATTTCCACAAAGCGTAGAAGGTGGTTCCAATAAGATATTAAAAAGTAGTACTAAAAATGGAGAATTCGAGAAAAAACAAGAGGAAGCTTCAACATTAGAAACTATCGTTTTGCCGAAAAATCTGAGCACCTTACCTAAGCAACTTGCAAGTAATATTCTTAGTGTAGACGACGAGTCCACTAGAGCACCAAAAATAGATTCCGAATATGGAGAATCCGAGGAAAGACTAGAGGAGATTTCAATGTTAGGAAGCACCGTTTTATCGGAAAAGAGGGACACCTTGCTTAAACCTGAAGATTTAGTTTCTAGTACAGACGATGAATCCCCTAAGAACTCAGAGAGTGATTATGAAAAAGATGGAGAATCTGTTGAGAAATCAGAATTTTTCGACATCTATAGCATGTTGTCACCACTATCACCATCACAACAACCACCACCAGCACATATTGAACGGCATCTAGTCACTAGCACACGTATTCCTTCATTGAAATCGCTTAAAAAGATCGAGATTCAACCGAAAGGCTACATCGCAACCACCAGCACTTCTGCAGTCAGCACCACTGTAAAAGGCGGTCACTCGAAAGAATCAAATCCTTCTTCTTTTGAAGTGTTTTCTTCAGAAGAAATCGTCAATTTCTCTGTAGGAAGAGAACCAGTTCCTCTCTCACCGGTTGGAATCGGTCGTAACATGGAAAGACTCGATATCGATGGCCTCGGTATGTTTTATTCTACTTCAAGTCTACTTCTAATCAAATATTCACATTTATGCTCAATTGGCTAACTCTATATGAATTTGCTGTGAATTTCTCTAGCGAGGTATGATAAGTAGTACACAACTGTAAAAAACTAAAGGAATCCTGAGAATTGAGAATTCTGGTGATTTTACTTCCATTCACTACTATTAATGTAGAAGCTATTTCGAGAATTTACTTTGAAGATCCTAGCTTACCACAACGCAGTCCTGGTAAGTAGTACACAACTGTAAAAAACTAAAGGAATCCTAAGAATTCTGGTGATTTTACTTTCATTCACTACTATTAATGTAGAAGCTATTTCGAGAATTTACTTTGAAGATCCTAGCTTACCACAACGCAGTCCTGAGATAGCCCTGGAAAAACGGTATTGCCGAACATCACTGTCTCCCCTTAACAGGAAAATTATTTGTTCTCTGGTTTCCGAACATATTCAAGTGAACTGAATTACCTAAAATTTTAAGCTACATTGCTTTCGTAGATCATTTCTAGGAAAATTTTTCACAAACTATTTCAAATAAAGTATAAATATTACGCGAAAAGCTCTAAACTGCTTCACCTTTCTACTATTAGTGCAATTATTTTCTTGGCTATTGGAATTCCATGCTGTCTAAACACATTAAACTCATTGAGAATTCCAGAAGAACCTACCACAGTAGTACCGCTGCTTGTGAGTAAAACCAATCCACCTGCCAATCCATCTGCTATATCAGCTACGACAAATGCAATTGCTTCGATGACCACATCAGCTGATTTTAAAACCTCGCCAACGTCCTCTAGCACTACGACTAAAGCAAAAACAAGTACCACACGTCAGAGCCTATCAACCATGAAGCCTGTAGTGTCGTCACCATTGTCATCAACAATGACATCGTCAGCAACAACAACAACAACAGCAACAACAACAACAACAACAACAACAACAACAACAGCAACCACAACAACCACGACACCAAGCCATGATCGAGAATCTAGGCCAAAATCCTTCGACGCTAACATCGCGTGCTCTCAGCCACCAGATCCTGGACAGTGCTTTGAGTATGTGCCAAGATGGTATGTTCCCACATTCTCATTATATTTATCTATCTTCGCTATCTTTAGAATTGTACGTGTAAGGCTTGTTGAATTAGAAAACAAAACATTGTTGTGCTTATTATCGAAGTTATATTAGATAGTCCCTTCGTTGCTCAGATTGGAAGTTTTAACGTTCTTTAATCGATTCTAATTTATTGAAGCTCCTGGCTGTAACCTTTTTCGAAGTTTAAAGAGTCATATGTGAGTCCATAAAAAGTACTAAGTCAATAACTAAATCAATAATATATGGTTCCAACTCCAAGTGAGTAGTCACGAAAGTTTCTCGTTGTTGCTTAAAACGTCCGCCTGTGTTGCTGATTTGGCTCCCGTTGTCTTATGTTTGTTGCTTGAGTCTTTTTTCAAAGGCTTCAAGTCGAGACGTCGGTGTAATCGTTCAACCAATTTGTTCATTGCTCAAACTAAAAGTTGGATGCGGCTTTGTTTATATGATACCGTTCAGATTCCCGGTAGATGGCTCGGTTAGTATATCAGAGTTAAATCGCTCCACTTCGTTGTTTGAAGAACACTATCAAATTTATTTCTCGTAGCTGTACTCTATTAAGGAATGAATGCATATTGCCACATTACAAGCATCTCGTGTCGCATTCATATATAGGCGAATGACATAGGTTCTGCAGTCTAAGAAAAGATGCTTAATGTAACTAAACGGTGACGGAGGCGGCCAGGTGACGCCGTAACTCTATACGAAACAGATCCAGCTTTGATCCTTTTTGCATCGCAGGTTGAGAGTCGAGAGCACTTTTATGTTCTTATGAGTCTGCACATTGTTTGGAAAGGTTTCCTAGGAGAAATGGATGTACAGTCTCTATTGTTTTGCCAGCATTTATGAATACACAGTAACTAATGTTTCGGCGACTTCGCGCTTTTCAGAGCACAAAATAACCTCAGCAGACAAAATTTAACACGCGAATTTTTATATGTATAACAAACAGCCTCCTTTAAACACCCACTATTTTGTTCCTTGTAAGTGTTCCGGCTATTTGATGGAAAGAAGCGGCACGCAGTATTCATTACATGGGCGAGGAACGTGCATGGCTCATGTCAGAGAATCAGCATGAGCTATGGCGCTAGGACCTGTGTGATCACAGAACGGCCCTAGCGGTTCATTTTTAGATTTTTGGCTCTTATCTAAAACACTTCAAGACTATAACGCGCTAATGATTCGGATTCCTTTGCGAGGATAGTGACTTTTACTCCAAAATCTTTCCTGCCATCTGTTTGTGTCCTATGCGCTCCTAGTGGAGTATTTGGTTCAAATTAAATCTAGGTGTTCTTTTATGCGAACGCAGAGTGGTCTACCCGTTTTCTAACCTATTCCCCTCTGCGATCAATACGAGAGACTTGGCGCACCGTAACCGAACTCAAGGGACGCATGTGGTGCAGTGGTCGGAATCGCCCTGCAGCACACACATGGAATCGATCTCGGCCCGTGGTCGCTAAGCCTTCCATGTCTCCGGAGTCGGCAAACTGCTAACAAACTTGTCTGGGAGGACAGCAGCTCTGGATCGACACGATAAGACCCCCGCGAGTCATTGTAAAGGTCAGATGTGCATTCAATCACCTCCAAATAATGCTCAATGAAGTCGAATGCATGTCGCATCCCTCAGGAATTGATCAATGCAGAGAGCTTCATCATCCTTCTCCTGAACTCATGCAGTCATAGTCTCTAGCGATCATCGCACATGAATCCAAAACCTCAGCGCGTAACAATGAACTTCCAGAATTCAAAAACGAACGGCACCAAAAATTGCTTTGTGATTACGCTTAACCCCGCACCATAACGCTCGCTAACGCTCTCGGCGTTGATCAATCCCTGAGGGATGCGCCATACATTCGACTTCATTAAGTACCGCTGGAGGTGATTGAATGCATATCTGGCCTTTACAGTGACTCGCGGTGGTCGGCCGATGTATCGAGCCGGTGCTGCTGTCCTCCCAGACAAGTCTGGTGCCAATTTGCCGACCCCGGAGAGATGGAAGGCTTGGTGGGCCATGGGCGCATTCCACGAGCGCGTCGCAGTGGCGCCTCCAACCACTGCGCCACACGCACCCCGCGCTATATCTTATAATAGTTCATCAACCTAACCTGGGACATGCTCCTCACCTACAAAAACTGTGCTACTGGTCTCCAACAAAGAGCTGGGAGATTTGCAAAGTACAAAACATTAATTGTTTAGAAGGCAGTGTTTTTTATGCGAGTGAAAAATTTATGTATTAAGTTCTATCTGCTGAGGTTATGAAGGGGTTCGGCTGAGTAAACAGCATGTCCGTTTGACCTCTAAAGGAGGCGAAACTGCCGAACATCACCTATTATGAGTGCTGTGATAACAACTTCGTATTTGCTCATCAAGAAAAACAGTGAGCTATTGTTGACCAATACCAGTGTTAGAAGAAGGTTGGTCTTAGGATTTATTCTATCAACTTTAGTCCGCTTAATTGTTTATCTGGTTCCGAAACCTCCCACCCTACGTCTCGGATTTTTCCTCTTTTCAAACAGAAAAATAAGAGTTGAATTTTTTTGAGACACTAGAAACAGATTTTTAAGATAAAATTTTTAATATTTTGACTTTTTCTTAATGCTTATTATTTTTTCATGGCGGAATACAATGTGGACTGAAACTGAAAGGATGCTAAGATATAAGCAAAACTTGGAATCTTAGGTGGACCTCGAACACCCGATCAGGCTTTTCAGAGGATCACGTGCTCTCCTTTTGATTCCGTTCCCGGCTCATTTCCATTGACGAGTGATTGCCGATTGCGGAGATAAAGGGTAAAAGTGGCTTCGAGAAAAGCAAAGGCTTCGGTCGCTGTGGTGGATAGCACGTGAGTCCCGGTAAACATGATCATGGGTTCGAAGCCCAAATGGGGCTCTGAAATTTGCTAGTATTTCATAAGGTTCCCTTTTTTTCTCGACAAGTAGCAATTCCATTATGAGCAGCCAGTGGTTTTCTACAGTGAATTGAGCACAGTTCGTAACTTTTCGTAGAAATTGCACATAATTCGTCATATAATTTTACAACGAAACAAAATTTCATCATGCTAGTACTAACGAATTATACTTGTTGCTTATCTTTGTAAGTTCGATGCAGTCGATGTAAACTACTTATTTGAAGACTTGGATGGGCTGCCTTCACCGGTTGTGCGGGACCCAGCACTGCTTTCATTTTTTCGTAGTTTTCTGGTTTAGCCACTGTGGTACCCAGGACTCTCGAGGTCAACCTAGCCAAAGTCTACCCAAGGTCGTCACCACCACAGGTAGCAGCCGTCCTTGTGGATCAGAGAGAGTTTTGCCACCACGTAACTAGTTGGATACCAGGACTATGGAGGACCGTGGCATTAATATATACGTAACCCAAAAATTGACCTTCAAGTTTCACGGCATTTGTCTGCATGGAATGATCCAGTATTGCTGATTTCCTCCAAAGATTTCTATTTGGTACTAACTTTAGAAACCTTACGCGTACTATTTGTACTATTTCCTTCAAAAATTTAATATAAATACTTTTAATGCAGTCGATGTAAACTACTTATTTGAAGACTTGGATGGGCTGCCTTCACCGGTTGTGCGGGACCCAGCACTGCTTTCATTTTTTCGTAGTTTTCTGGTTTAGCCACTGTGGTACCCAGGACTCTCGAGGTCAACCTAGCCAAAGTCTACCCAAGGTCGTCACCACCACAGGTAGCAGCCGTCCTTGTGGATCAGAGAGAGTTTTGCCACCACGTAACTAGTTGGATACCAGGACTATGGAGGACCCTGGCATTAATATTTACGTAACCCAAAAATTGACCTTCAAGTTTCACGGCATTTCTCTGCATGGAATGATCTAGTATTGCTGATTTCCTCCAAAGATTTCTATTTGGTACTAACTTTAAAATCGTAAATAAAATATAAAGCCTTTTTTTTACAACCAATAACACACTGAAATGACGTTATATTACCCTTTAAAGCGAATTACTGTAAACTTCCGGTTAACTATAGGCCAGATTTTTGGTGCTTGATTCCCAATTTTCAATCAAATTCAAACTGTTGGTGGGTTTCAGAGCTAAAGATATTCTTGTAAATCCACTAATTTTAAGAAAGACATCTTTCGTGATTTCAGCTGATGATTCAATATACAACCAATAACACACTGAAATGACGTTATATTACCCATTAAAGCGAATTACTGTAAAATTCCGGTTAACTATAGGCCAGATTTCATTATTATCGGATGGAATCCATTCCAAGTTGACGTCCTTTCACCTTTGTGTACCTTTATGGGGTAAATAAATGGATAACAAAATCGTAAATAAAATATAAAGCCTTTTTTTTACAACCAATAACACACTGAAATGACGTTATATTACCCTTTAAAGCGAATTACTGTAAACTTCCGGTTAACTATAGGCCAGATTTTTGGTGCTTGATTCCCAATTTTCAATCAAATTCAAACTGTTGGTGGGTTTCAGAGCTAAAGATATTCTTGTAAATCCACTAATTTTAAGAAAGACATCTTTCGTGATTTCAGCTGATGATTCAATATTGTCCCACATACCAGAACGATGTACCTACGCTCGTGACGGAGGTTCTGGCAAGGAATACAATGTAAAATGGTTGGTGAAGCCATGACGGTCATCTAAATTTTACAGTATCCCTGTGATTTTGTTTTACTTACATTTGGTTAGCCATTTTTAAGCAATTGTCTATAATTTGGCAAGCATGTCTTTGGCATGTTCTCCATACTCAGAGAATTTCCGGCGTCTTGTAAAGAGCTGGAAACAACGCTTTCGCGAGATAATGGTTCTTACTCAGCTCAGATCAATTTGTTGTCAATTTCGCTTTTTTGAGAGCCAATTCTTGAAATGGTGTTCGCCTACTTTTGTTTTTGAGATCCCTGCTTTTCATACATTTCTCTAAGTACTCATTGCTGAGTATCTTCACATGGAAATAATAAGCTAGTAGGTCGCGTGTGGTGCAGTGGTCGTAGTCGCTCTGCAACACAGACATATTGGATCGGTCCTTGCGCTCTAGACCTATCACTACCTCCGTCCCTCTGGGGTCGGTACATTGGTACGTGACTTATGTAAAAGGATAGCAGTACTGGTTCGATACATCGATAGGCCACCACGAGTCATTGTGAAGGCCAGATATGCATTCAATCACCTCCAACGATACTTAATGAAGTCGAATGCATGGCGCATCCCTCAGGAATTGATCGACGCCGAGAGCTTTATCCTTTTATAGCCCTCAAGGAAGACCTACGACCACTGCGCCACACGTGTGTTGTATTTGTATTTATATATTTATTTGTACAATGGCCGCATCCCTCAGGGATCGATTAACGCCGACGGCTTTATCCTTTATTTTATTTAATAAGCTAGTAACCCATCACTGTAATCTAGTAATAATTACACCAACACCAACAATATTAATCTAATAACAAACTGGAATTTATAATAAAATAATCTTGTAATAATAGTAATTTGTAACGCTGATGAGTAACCATTTAACTAATAACTAACTAACTAACTAACTAACTAACTAACTCGTTAAGTATCTAAGGAAATTGACTAGTCAACTAAATGCGTAGTAATTAATAATATACTAATTGGTCCAAAGCACTTTAAATGACGCTTTCAGGTACTTTAACATCAAAAACTTACGTTGTGAACAATTCGTCTATAGGGGACAAGGAGGGAACGGTAACCAGTTTGAGACGACCAGTGATTGTGAACGCATTTGCTCCCGTATGTCGCTCATCACTCTAATAATCTTTCTCATTTCTACTATCTTATGATAGATTTATAAATGTTAAATTTTTATGAATTCGTCGTTTTTTCACTCAGCAATCGCGAGGTTGTTAAACAGCATACGTTTACTTCCATAGAAAAGCACAAGACAATACAATAGTAGCTGATGTTTCGGAAGTATCGCCTTCTTCAGAGCTGCTTTTTTCACTTGTCTTCCACCGAGGAAGAAAGGCCGCTCAGATCAGAGTCGCATATGGTTGACGACTGGCAGCTACGATTGTGCTGTATGTGTGTTATTGCATGGAAGTAAACGTATGCTCTATAACAACCTCGCGATTTCTGAGAGAGAAAACGACGAATTCATAATGAGTTACTCCCTTAATTCTTAAATTTTTTACGATGATAAGCTTTAACTCAGTATAAAGTAATCCTGCGAGTGGTCGGAGGCAAGTTAAAAAGGCTACTTTTTTACTGTTCATTGAATTTATCATATTCAAATGACCAAATATTGAGCTGAAAGATTATTCTTGAAAGCTTGAGAGACACTCGCTGCAATAAAAGCGCCTTTCCAGTGATTTCATAAGGCACTGATTTGAATTTAGTCCACTGGAATCATTTCATTGTGGTCTCGGCCCGTTGTGCTAGTTTTGTCACGTAATGATCGAGCGACCTCCCAACGGTTTACCGCCTCATCGTGGCTGAGAGGTAATGCTGGATTTCGGGGTTCGATGTACAGCGGGGAAATTTCCTGCAGCCCACCTAGAAGTAAGCCAATGCTAGGATCCACCGCAGTCCTGGTATCAAATTAGTCGCATAGTAGCAAATTTTCCTTTGATCCACAAAGACTTCGACCTTCTATGGTAGCAACGAGCTGGGGCAGACCTTGACCAGGCTGAGCTCGAGACTCCAAGAAACCACAGTGGTCAAACCAGCAAAACCCCAAAAGAATTGAAGCTGTGGTGGAGCTCGCTCAACCAATGAAGACAGGGTTACACAATCATCCAAGGATTGGCGGAGACAAATACTGCACAGATCGACAACATCCCGAAAGGGCCAAATTAGTGAAAACCCACGGCATGAACTCAATCTATGATGCTGTTGGTGTAGGCTACATGACAGTTCTCTTGTTTCAAAGAAATGCAACGTTTTGTCAAACTTTTCCGTGACGATTTATGAAGCTTTAAAATCACAATATATTTCAGCTCAACCTGCTATCATCACTCCATTTGTGGAAATGACGGAGAAGAGCCCACCACGTACAGTCGCTGGTCCTCCGAGTATTCCTGATCCGATTCCTGATGAACATTTGGGGCATATTAGCTCGCAGACTGTAGTAGACGAAGACACTTTAGACTACAATGACGAGGTCTGTTTGCCTTTTACTCGAAAAAATTCGTTTTATCAGAAACTTGAAAATGTTAATATTTCTCTCTCATTTGCTAACGGCTCACTTTACAAGTCAAACTGAGCACACCATTTTTTGCAATCTATGAATACAAGCGCGGCATGTATCGAAAAATAGTTCGTAAGAAAGGTCTTGTGTAACTTATTAAGTGGAGAATATAGCTCTTTACGACCACCTATAACACAACATCATACCTGGATACTTAGATACTTGAATAGCCCGTCTTCATTTGTTCTGCGGGTCCTAGAATAATTTCCATTCCTTAGAGATTCACTGGTTTAGCCATTGTGGTTCCCTGGAGTCCGGAGGGTGGCATGGCCAAAATGTTCCTCAGGTCGTCACCACCACAGGCAGTCGCAACCCTTGTGGATCATAGGAAGATTTGACACCATGCTGGATTGATGCCAAGACGGTAGTGAGTCTTGGCATTTCTTCACTCTTAACTGGGCTTCCTGATGGAAACGCTGGACTCCTTTTCAGCCTGGGAGACCTTGCCGGGTAGATGAATCACTCTACTGTGCATCGCAGCCCGTCATCCAGGAACACCCCCTAGCCACGATGAGGCGATAAACCGTTGGGAGAAACATTCATATCATCGATACATATTTTGCATAATCATCGGGTTATTACAATATCATATGAAACAAGTCTGTTCTGGAAAAATAAACGGTCAAAAAACTAATCAGAAACCAGTGCATACAAGTCCACTCTGTTCACACAAGTGTGCATTGTATCTCTGCCTACGGCTACCTATGTGCAAAAATACTTGGATGGTGCATCTTCACATGTCTTTTTTAAATCCAAACACTTTCTTCGTTTGATCATTGCATGGAAATGTTCGGATTCCTAACTGGATTCAGCTGCGCCTTTAGGGTTTCAAGGTGACTTCCAATTGTAAAAGTAAGTACGACCTTACGACTGCAACGAACACTTCAGCTCATCTTTTTGGAAATATCACATTTTTCACTTAAAGCGGATCATTACATCAAGAAGGCACTCATCGGGTACCGCACAAAAGAAGTGCAACCTCGTCCACATGTAATAGATTCTGTCCATTGGTAATAGTGTGCACGATCTGCAGGAGTGGTATCGCTCACGGTTTCCCACGTTCAGTAGTGACGGTTTTTATGCTTGAAAAAGAATTTTCCATAAAAGAAACGAGGTGGAAGGCGTAGTTTTATAAAGTGATCTCTAATTCCATTTGAACGTGCTCTTGCAAAATTTCCTATTCTGCATTCATATTCTTGTACAGCTCCTATGATTGCATTGTAGTCGCCCGTAGCACATTAGTACAGAATATGAGCGAGTCCCACATCGAGGACCCTGGGCCACAATGAGGCAGTAAGTTATTGTGGTATTAAGTCTATAGTTTCGAGCTCCTAATGCTTTTAATAACACATTTAAAGGCGAAGATGGTTTTTCGACAGCTTCCGATGAATGTTTGATAAAAACGTGAGCACTCGAAGAGCTGATATTCTTTTAGAAGAGACTATGAGGCAACACTCCATTGATACCAGTAACTTTTGCAGAATGCCGCTTTAGTTTTAAGCTGTTTAAATGTCCCACATCTACAAAAAATTGAAAACGATACTAATAATTTTAAAACATTAGCTTAGGGGCAGGCAGCACAGTGGTAGTGACGCCAATCACCGCGAAGAAGGTGCTCGTTCAATCGCTCCCTGGGCCCACCAAGCTATTAATCTCTTTAGGAACACTCTAGCCTGGCTTCCCAAGACTTCAGAGAGAATCGACTCGACCAACACTCAACCACATTTTTGTTTAAAAAAGTCCAGTCGAACCCAAACGCAAAACGTTGCACTCTCGTGGATGATGGATGAGGCGATGCTGGGATTCGGACAGTAGATGGGGAAAATGGTCGTGAAAAAAATTTAACCCAGACGAGTTGGCCATGCGTAGCCTGAAAGAAAAACCATGTGTTGGAGAAGACCATCTCATTCTGCTCGAAAAAACAAGAAAAATGCCTTTTTGGATTATTGAGTTGATACCAGGTTCGTACAGAATAATTATGTTATCCCGCGATCTGGCTGTTCATTGTCGCATCGAGTCGAGTCTAGAGTACAAAAGGGCAACGTCGAACGAGAATCCTGGTTTCATCAGTGCTCTACTTCAGTGAATTCGACTCGATACGACGAAGAAGACCCACATCGAGAGATCGGTCACCTGCGAATCATCGACTTGAATCATTTAAGTTCTGTAGAAGACAAAAACGCCGGTCTGTTTTCGAAGAAATATCTTACACTAAGTCGACAAGTCGACAATCCCAGAAGACATTAATTATTTATGCAGGGGTCATACAAGGTCGCCTTTTGATGGGATAGAAAGGAAATAATCTCATCATAGTATAGTAAAAATGTTTGCAATATCGGAGCAAAATTTTTGGATTCGAGTAGTTTTTATTTTAATTAAAAGGGTCGTCCTCTATTAGCTAAAATATGTCCGTTCAAAATTCAGAGGCGCAATTGACTTTACAGGTCTATTCGTTGAGGCTAATGAATGTGTTCGCTAATGAGGTAAGCAATTAGCCCTTCAAGTTAATCTTCATAAACCACGGTGAAATAGCTTGATTCTATAGGTACAACTTTCTACCGATTTATTTTCTCTGAGTTATGGCGAATCTGGTTGTAGTGAGGAAAGAAACAAACAACGGAGCAACTGTGTAGAACTATTTACTGTGCCATTGTACTGCAGTTGCTCGTGCAAATTATTTGAATCATTTAAGAATAAATAATCAAATACGACGCATAGGGTGCTTCGTGGGCAGGACTACAAACTCTTGATTCGCATTTCTTATTCTGTTTCAGTGTTTCTGATGTCAGTAAAGGAGGCAAGAAGAAATCTCTACGACGCCTAGTATAGCGCATTGTTCAAGCTATATTTGGTGAATTGACTTCATGTTCTTTTGTTTCTGTTCTTTTCAGATGTCTGGTACCACTTCGGTGAAGGTCACTGCGTCAGTCCCAGCTCTCAGTAATTCGATCGACAGTGGTTTAACTCTCGAGCCTATACCAGTCCCACCAGTACCAGTTGATGCTCAACCACCAGGCCATGAGCCGTCTCCGCCGGCTGCTCAAGCCGCTAAGACTGCTGTCGAGAACGAAGAAATACGCAAAATGTGGGTATATAATTTGTTATGTAAGCCAAACAACTACTTACTGTTTGTTATGGAAGCTATTAAGTATATGATAAAAGAAAGTCTGTGTTCGTTAAAAAAAAAATTGCTTGCTTGGATCAAAAACAAGTACGGTTCCGCGCTGTGAATCCTATGTCATAAGCAAGCTCGAAAACAATCAAAGCAAAGCACTTAGAATCTACGAATAATCAGAAATACAACCACAACGATAGTGAGATTCGAGCAAAACTGCTCGTTGTCCCGTTGTTTGAAACATGTTTCTTACAAGCGTCCTTTTTGTGTGAGAGGGGTGAGAGGAGAGGTAATGGACCAAGATGTTTTTACTACCTGGCCTTCGGTATCACTTCGTAATTTAGCCATTTTTTGACAGGTTAATTTGTACGTTCAGGAATGGCAGCCAGTTTTTTTTTCTGTTTCTCTCGGGTGAGCTTGGTATATTCTGACTGTTCATTCAACAACTAGAAACATTTGTCCATTATTTCTTGTGTTGAGCAAAGAACAAAACAGTCATCTATATACCTACAGTAGAGTAACGGCCCGAGATCCTTCACTGGTGCTTCCACCTTAGACATAAACCCAACGGCAAGACTCGGTGCCAGTCGTTGTCCCATTACCAACCTTCTTATTTGAGCGTAGTGCTTTCCGGACCATATACAAACGTGTCGAATGACTACGCAGTGCAAGCCACATTCGAACTTCTTATACAAAAGGAAAGAGAAATAAGCATGTATGGCTTCAAAATGGAGCAGTTGATGGCACTCTTTAAAAAAATGCTTGAGCTGGTCAATCTTCAGATGGTCCCAAAATGTCCGAAAATAATATGCGAAAATGAACCGCAGGGAAGAATGCCTCATTATCACAAGTGACATTGTGCAGCATATAAGTCTATTATTCTGATGGGAGGGACACATTACACTTCCATGTGAACTCTATGCGGTTGGTCTCCACTCGACATACTCAGTGGAAGCCTCATAGAAAGCAGTGAGGCTGCAAAGCTGTGTTCTATGTGATTGAAATTCTGGTCTAGCGTTTTCTCTGTTTGGTTATGGAGGTGTATGGTCGAATAGATTGCTGTCAACTTGACCTTTCCAGGCTCATAGGAAGGCGAAGACCGCCGAAACGTCAGTTTATTCGTGAATAAAGAATAATAATAGCACCTCACGTTTGCTCAACAAGAATACGAAGAATTTCGAGAAATATTTCCTTTTGTAGTGTAATAGAAGCAAAAGCAGGACGATCTCCATGTTGACGATCTTGTAGCTATGTGTCTAACCCATACGGCATCCATTGGTCAGCTGTTAGAGCTTTTTATTACTTTAAAAATGCGAGTGAATCGTCCATCATGAACGTTGAATTTCTCAATAACCTTTGAAGTGGTTTTTCAAGGAACAGCATCGATTGTCGGTTTCTAACTGTTGTCGATATTACCCTTTATGATGTCTCGTATTTCCAATACAAAGCTTTAAGAAACATTGGCGCATAATGCTCATAGGCCCTTCTTTGGCTCGTGGTTTTATGACGTTTTGATTTGCTACCGTTATTTTATGTCTAACTTTGAACCATTTTAACATTTAACATTTTTAAATGTTTGAAACCACCTTTCGAAGAAAATTTGACATTGTTTTTGCATCAGCTTTAACTCTGGAACCATCGTTTTATGCAACTCATATAGCAAAAGTGCGGCGCAGTGGTCGGAAGCTCCCTGCTCACGTGGAATCCATTCCCGCACCCATGGCCCGCCAAGCCTTCCATTCTTTCGAGGCCGGTTAATTGGTACCAGACTTGTCTGAGAGGATAACAGAACTGACTCGATACATCGGTAGCCCACCACGAGTGATTGTAGAGGCCAGATATGCATCCACTCTTCTCCAACGATACTTAATGCAGTCCAATGCATGGGACAACCCTCAGGGATTGATCAACGCCGAGAGATTTATCCTTTATCTTTCATAAAAAGTGGGTAAAGGTGTGTGATGTGTTATGCCGCGCATCGAACATAGTCATTTAAACCTTTATTCGTGTCAGAGAAGTATAGAGTGGAGTAAATCATGGAAAGTACAATTGTAATTTGTTTTAATAGATAGAAAAGATTCTCAACGTGATGGTGAAGATGGTGAACATTCTCCATGGCTTGAATTATCCATAGGAAATTGCGACTTCTGAAAAAAATGAAGTCTCCTTTCACACGTTCTGGAACTAGAAGGCAAAGCGCTGGACTAATTGTTACCACACATAGTTGACTTTGCTTTCCTTATTACTCAAAACATCTTAATAAATAACCTCGATTTTGAAAAATACATGCCGGCTTTTTCAGTCCCCTCACCAGTACAAAGGAACCGGAGACGAAGAAGATTTACAAGGTGATTTTGACCTCAGTAGCAATTAGAAAACTACTTGCAATTTTTTGAGTGTAAAGGGACTTGTTTGAGGATCTTTACGACGACGATCGTTAAGAACTGAGAGCTTTTTTTTGCTTAGGCTAATCCGATCCCGGCAAAACCAGATCCCACTATCAACGAAGGTTTTCCAATTGTTGGAGCCAGCCCTCCGATGTCCGTGAACTACCAAACGGGAGAGGTAATTTAGATTTGCAATAATGTTCATATCATTGTTTTGATCTCAGTAGCAATTAGAAAACTACTTGCAATTTTTTGAATGTAAAGGGACTTGTTTGAGGATCTTTACGACGACGATCGTTAAGAACTGAGAGCTTTTTTTTGCTTAGGCTAATCCGATCCCGGCAAAACCAGATCCCACTATCAACGAAGGTTTTCCAATTGTTGGAGCCAGCCCTCCGATGTCCGTGAACTACCAAACGGGAGAGGTAATTTAGATTTGCAATAATGTTCATATCATTTCCAACGATCATAATGCTTACCCAATATTTTTTTCTTTTCCTATCAGCAGTCATTTAGTAATTTCAGTGGTAGTCATTTAGCTATTTAGCAACAGGGGAAACAACCACTTTGGGTTTATATCTATTCATAAGGCGTGCTGTTTCAAGTTAGGCGTGAAATATTACATCCGGTGCTCAGTAGCCACAGATATTTGGGTGTTGGACTGTAGGTGCTAAAAACTTTATAAACGTCACCACGTATTATGCGGAGTGGTGATTTATGGAAGGCAATTTGTGGCTTATCATTTTCAGTTGTGATACAAATAATCCATTTTTCCATCTTAGATCAAAAACCGGGCAAGTGGCATTCGCACATTCCAGGAAAGTTTTAGACGGATCGACGAAGAAGATTCAGGTGAGAGATTTTCCATAGATCTACATTTCCTTTCCTTAACAGACTAACAGCGGTGCACTTCACTTTAGCCGGAAATTTAGTTTTTAAATCATATTGGATGGATTTGCTTTTTCCTTTTTTTAAATGTCCACTTAAAAGTGACGTAATTCATCACACAATCCGTAGCCAGCAAAAAACAAAATCAAAGAAAAAGTAGAATTCTTTCTTCGTGAAAAAAGAGTTAAAAGTACGTTATGGATTAGATACCGAAGTTTTGAGATTCTATGGAAAATAGAACTGTTACTATACTTATTCTTAGCTGTTGGTATTAAAGACTAATAACACGGTTAAGAATAAATGCTAAAAATATCCTCTTACTTTTACAACGTCTAAAATTTATAGATCTCACCGAAATTGAAGGAGGACGACGACATCTTTTGCATTCGTGCCCGAATAGACTACGAGAAATACGGTATGCCGATGGACGACCGGTGATGTGTCTGCCTGGAAAGAACCAGGTGCAGTTTTGCAAAGAATTGGTGAACAGTGTCGATGTGAACAGCAGATTTCGGTTATTCTGTCATTGTTTCTGTTCAGTGATTCATTTATAGTTTCATAAGGGAAGTTATTTTTCGCTAGCTACTCATTTTTTAAGAACCCACCTTCTTCAGTGTCCAGAAAAATCTGTGTGTTACTTCAATGGTGTGGACTATTTCTGTTGTCCCAACGAGGAAGACCCGTATGACAAACACGTGTTCGGGGGTGAGTTTATGAAGAAGACTACTTATGTGGCTTGTCATCAATAGATAGGGCAATAGGGTTTTGTAAAGTCTTTAGTTGTACGACAATTTTCGACGTTTCTTAAACAGAGACATTCTGAGGTGCAGGTGATTTGAATTTGAAAAATTTTAGAAGTCGAAAGTTAATCTTTCTACAATGCTTTATTTTATACAAATAATCTAATGTATAAGTTTTTTTGGTTTTAATGTTGTTTTAATGTTTAATAATGTTTTTGGTTTCACTTCACTGTCATTGACTTCGTGCACCTACTCTTATCTACATATCTACGTATTTTCGGTTTATTCACATTTTCTAACTAGTAATAAAATATAGTGCGTATAGCGCAGTTGTTAGAAACGCATTGCAACTCACACTTTTGGTGGTTCGATTATACGCTGTAGACAAACTAAGCCCTCCAATCCTTCTGAGTTGATATCCTTACTACACGTTTCCGGAAGGGTAAAGGATAAAGGATAAAGCTCTCGGCGTTGATCAATCCCTGAGGGATACTCCATGCATTCGACTTCATTAGGTACCGTTGGAGGTGATTGAATGTATATCTGGCCTTTACAATGACACGCGATGGTTTGGCGCTGCATCGAGCCAGTGCTGCCATCCTCTCAGATAAGTGCGGTACTAATTTGCAGACTCAGGAAAGATGGAAGGCTTGGTGGGCCATGAGCGTGGGGAACGTTTCCAAGTGTGTCGTAGTGGCGCCTCAAACCACTACGCCACACGAACACTTCCAGAAGTGTAGCGGTGTACCGTATTTGTACTGAATTTATACATTGATAACACGGATCAACGCTGAATACTTTGCCTCCATAATTTTTCAAGATGGGGCTAACTTATTATTTTTAAAGACTAAGTTCGTCTCTCATTTATATTTTTCGAAAAGCGCTCATTTTGACCATTTCTTCTTCTATTTTGTTTCTTGGAGACATTTGTCTTTAAGGTTCCACATATGGTTAGGCGTAAACATTCTAGAAAGTTTTTTCTTTTAAGCTGTACGCATCGTGAAATACACAGTCAAACCATCTGATTACTACACATTCTTGCCCGTTTGTTTAATGCGGCTTTCTTTTTTGTTTATTGACTACTCAGTTGGAAATATTTTAATAAATTCATGGTCAGAAATAAATTAAGAATTTTAGGCTATGATGGTGAAGAGATAAAACACGGCTATAAAGTGTTCGGTCCACTCAACATCCGCCGCCTTATGGACGAGGTTCCGATCCGTGTACGCAGAATGGCGACTCTAAGCAGGCATCGGCGGCGAGCCATGAACTCTATCCTGAACGCGGCGCCAGACTCGTTCAACATGGAGTCCATCATCGCTCCTCTTCGATTCGACGGCGAGTTGAATTTAGTACATCGCAGCCGAAGTTTATGAGCAGTGAAAAACTTATAATTCTTATCAATTTGGAATAATTCTGAGTCTTATTGTGTCAAAGGGATGCTCACTACGTTATTTTAGCTTGGTTCATGTTTTGGTTTGTTCATATGAGCGCTTCTTGTTTGTGGAGGATATCGTAGGTGAATAATACGGAAAACTTCACGAGTAACATTTCTGCTTGAGAAATAACGGAATCTTGCCGAATAATGATTAAACCAATAATTTGCTTGTGTAATACGTTTGGGCAAAACTCGTCCACCAAATTTTGGTTCGTAGTAAAAATCAGTGCAAAATAAACACAAGGCAATCACATTAACATTGAGCTCTTTGCAAAACTCCGAGCCGCAGGTGTCTGCGGTGGGGAACGAACGCGCTATTACTCTTTCCGAGTGCTGAAGTGCTAAAGTAATAAGGTGTTAAAGTGTTAATTAATGAAAGTTCACCACCACGCCATGCGGCTCCATCGTTTCGCCTGTCTCTCAGATAGTTTTCTATCGACCAGTGCCATCAGCAATTACTCTTCAACGAGATTGATCTGGGCAGTCCAAATCGTCATTGAACCCAGTTTTAAGCGCAAGGCAGTTTTTTGACTAATATTTTATTCTTATCTTATCCAAAAAGCGCCATTCAATTCATTGACCGAACGGCCGAGAACGACGTATCAAGCCCAGTTTTCTCGAAACTGACTGTTTGAAATACTAGAATTATTTATGTTTAAGATTGGCTTGTGATTTTCTTTAGTGCTTTTGCTAAATAGCTGTCCATAGATGAGAATGTACTACTGTTCTAACTTTCTTATTGATTTACAACCTAATTTTACTAGTTTTCAGACAAAAAGCCTCATCAAGTGTCGCGAGCCGAGCGGATGCGACCGAAGCCTTCTCCTCCTCACCATGGCAATCCTATCTGTATCGAACCATTAATGCAAGGGGACTGCAGCTCCGCTCATCTAAGGTGCAGTTTTAGTGCTTCATAGTAACTGGAATGTGGATACGAGTTTCTCACAATCGTACCATATTTTCTGCTATGCACGAGCTAAGTACATCGGTACCAAAAATCACTGCTAGCTTTGGTACATATTTGCTAATTTACCGATCATCCAAACTGTCTTATACCCGTCTTCAATGTTTCAAGAGGCAAAGAAACAGATCCGTGTACGTGACACACTTCATTCATAATCACTTGCGAATACCATTCCATTCGTTTTCGAAAAACTTGAAATGAAGCAATAACTTCTATGACCGTTAACCTGAAACTTTAAAGAGGAATGTTTTTGCGAAGGTGATATGGACTCTTTGATAAAAAGGATAAAGCTCTCAGCGTTGATCAATCCCTGAGGGATGCGCCATGCATTCGACTTCATTAAGTATTGTTGGAGGTGTTTGAATGCATTTCTGTCCTTTACAATGACTCGCGATGGCCTACCGATGTATCGAGCCAGTGCTGCTATCCTCCTAGACAAGTCTGGTACCAATTTGCCGACCCCGAAGGGATGGAAGTCTTGGTGGGCCGTAGGCGCAGGGATCGATTCCACGTGCGTGTCGCTGTGGCGCCTCCAAGCACTGCGCCACACGCGCCCCTATGGACTCTTGATCTTGGAAAATTATTGTCTGACAATCGTCAAATGTGTTAGAATTGGAAAGCTTGCATCACGATCAGTGGAAAAGGTCATAATATTTTCCTGAAAGAATAATTTTGAAGTCAACACTGGAATTTGGCCACGAGAATGAAATGATAGAAAAATGTTTCCTCATGGTTTTCATTTTTCACTTCGAATGAATAATGGGGTGCTGCGTCGCTGTGAGTGTCTCTTCACCGTTCACTTGTCAATCGAATTACCGCAGCCTCACCCAAATTTTCTTGACGTTGCCCTTTCGTTTTTCACATTTAGCATCATATGCAATTCTAAAGAAAGTGCTATGACTAGAGTGTTTGATTATTTCCAGATATTACTACGACCGTGACACGGATACCTGCCGGCTGTTCTACTACAGTGGATGTAAAGGCAATAATAACAACTTTGGTAGCCTGGTTGAGTGCCAGAAGCTTTGCGTGCTTGGCGGACAACGTGAGCCTTTTTATTCATTCGTAGTATGCATTCAAATACGCTAACAAAAAACAAAATGCAATTATATCAAATAAATGAAATCACAGGTAACAATCTTCGAAAACGGAAGCCCTCGACAAATCACTTGCCTAAATTTACTAATGTTGCCGACGATGTGTAAATTTGGAATAAAAGGAACTTTAACGTACTTTTTTCTAATAGGACCACCATCGGATCATCGCTCTACTTTCTCGCCTTCACCGATCCTTCGTGGTCATTGTCCAGATGGCAACAATCCCTTAGGTGGATTAACACCAGTGTTATGCGGTAACTCAACGGATTCCATCGCATGCCCTGTCGGATACTACTGTCTTGTTGGTCCTCCTGATGTTTGTTGTCTTAGTGGGAGGATCGAAAAAGAAGGTTCATTGTAGTTTCTACACAGCTTACACAGTTATATAGATAATGAGATAGATCTCTTATTCTATTTGTTGTAGATGAGAACAAATCTATTCGATTTGCATCTAAGCAAGCTGATTTTCTTCGAGGTAAGGCTGTATTTCCTTCCTTTCTAGTCATTCTCCATCATTTTTCTAACAAAATTATTCTACAAATGCGTCATTGCCCATGCCGTTGGACATGGGGCGATCACTATTTCTTGTCGGGAAGCTTCAAGTTGGAGGACTTGATGCGTTCGATGTATGAAGTTGAATTGTGGCAAAATATTATTTTGAGTTGTATGGATAGCACACAGCGTTCTATTTCGACTTCAAATTCCAAACTAGCGTCTATCTTTAAAGTTATACAGTTTTGTTTTCTCAAAAGGTTTATTTTTTATTTACAGCCTATTACAATTTTCACAGCAGGATATAATGCGAAATCAACAGCACCGATGCTGAGATATTCGCAAAACTTGGAACCTGAACCAAATCGAACCACTGTTTCCCTTTCCGAGGACTCGCGCATTTTCGAAAACTGGCTAAAAGAAACGCAGAGCGAGGGCCTCCGTCCGTGGCGCGGGTGTAAGGCGCGAGCCCACGGAGAGGGAAATCGTGCTTCGATCTGGCTTGGCGCCCAAATTTTGAGAATGTCTCAGCGTCGCTATGGTTGTTGTTCTATCGCTGTATTTTTTTTTAGCTTCTCGGAAGATACTTCTTTCAACACCCAAGTACATGTGTCCAGATGGTTCAGACCCTATGCTAAGTTCAACTGGTGAACCGATCCTGTGCGGGGCTGGATTCGACGGAGTGAAACTCTGTCCCAAAGGATTTTATTGCGCTATCGACGTTGAAAGGCATTGTAAGTGCATATAAATATTTAAACAAATAAATAAGTAACAAGTAGACGAAGATAATTCCATATCGTTGCTTTTTCAGTAAGTGATATACAGGAGAATTTGTACATTTAACATACTTATGAAACAGCGTCAACTTCTGCAGTGCCGTCATAATGGTATAAATAGATTGCCTAAGATGCAATTTTAAATTTAGGTTGTTTGTACCACACAATTTCGGAAATCGGAACCGATATTTTCTTTTTAAAAAGTTTGCTTCTGTTAGGGATATAAGTGTCGAGGACGAGAAATGAAAGTACATCTGAAAGATTTCAAGCTAGAAAAGCATTGGGATTTTATTGTCATGGAATGGGAAAGAATGAGTCTTTCTGTAGGTTAGCAAAAAGTTTTTTTATACTCTAGTGTTCATAAACTAACAAAAGCCGCTATGAACTGAGTTATGTTTGTTCAAACTTGGAAGACCCAATCGTAATATTTTCGATCGCGGAAGTGTGGTGTATAACTCATGCCGGCCACAATGTCTCAACACGTATGAGGCATATTTGATTCGTGCTGCTGCAAATGTGATAATATGCTCATCGAGTCGTTGACTAAACGGATGTATGCTCTTATAATCTAACTACGTAAAATTCACTAGATGTCATCAATTTCTTTAGAAACCCCATCTAAATGAGATAGAAATGTTTTTAGAAGTTAGAAAACAGTTCGATGCCATTGGTAATCGGTAGCCTCTTTCAAGCTTTTCCAAATACAATCCAAGCATCGTAAAATTCATTAGTGTATCTTCATGCTACTTTTATGTCTTGGCTGGAATGTGCCACATAGTGCCGATAGGACCTAGTTCTGTGACAATCATTGTTTAGCTCGAATGTGCTGTCTCCTGTACGGATCTGACCGACTATCCAACGAATACATGATCTCTCCCTATACGGGGAGAAATTCATTGAACCCGGAACAGGCTTCCATGCGCGGCTCATTGCCTTCAAATGAGCTTGGACTTGCAACTAGTGAGTGTTCTATAAAGCGTATTTCTACTGTGAGTTACTAATTTTAAATGTTGAAATGAAACAGTCCTATCCAAGTAAGGCTTTAAAGAAAAGTCCTTAACGCTTTTAAGCAAATCCTTAAAATGGATTTCCGTCGATAGTCGAGAAATACGATTCAATTTACGTAGCTTCGTCATTTCTTTTGCGATAGATGAAGTGGATGCAGTAAGAACAGTTCTCGCTGAAATTAGATGTAAACATCAAACTCTTTTCTGTGATTTATAAAAACTGAAGGATAAAGCTCTCGGCGTTGATCAATCCCTGAGGGATCGACTTCATTAAGTATCGTTGGAGGTGATTGAATGCATATCTCTCTTTTACAATGACTAGCGGTGGCCTATCGATGTATCGAGCCAATGCTGCTATCCTCCCAGACAAGTCTGGTACGAATTTGCCGACCCCGAAGGGATGGAGGGCTTGGTGGGCCATGGGCGCATTCCGCGTGCGCGTCGCAGTGGCGTCTCCAACCACTGCGCCACACGCGCCCTTCCTGTGATTTATGGATTTTTGAAAATTCTACTTCTGCTTCCTACACTTATTAGTATTCTTTGTCTTCCAACGCAATGTTAGTTCAATGGCAGGCTTAATTCACACTCGAGCCTCTAGCCTTACCGCTGGACAGGAAAACGAAATAACTTCTACAGAGCACAATGTGGCTGCCAGCCTGTTAATAAATGAAGACTCCTCCTAAAAAGAAATCATAAGTTTAGCCTGCATATTCTTGACATAACTTAAGTTGTTTTCGATAGAAGTTCTATGAAGTCGTGCTTCTTTTCAACCCTTTGTAATCGATTACGCTCATCATCTATCGCCAAACAGTAGGATTCCATCGTTTCACCTTAACTTTTGAGCTAAAGTTTAACGAATGGATTCACTTCTAAGGAATGGATGCCAGCAGAGCGTAGAATGTATTTCGGTGGAAGGAGATTTGATTTGAACTCAACTGAGTGTGTGATTAGTGTATGCTCCACATTTGATGACATTGAGAATTTTGTGAATTGTATCTATGACAATAGCATTAGTAGCCAGAATGGTGGGTTTGGTGAGCTATGAAGTGGACATCGAAAGGATATCATTATCTGAATCTCATTATTTCTTTTCTATATGTCGTACTTAAGTGTCAACTCGTGTCAACTCTCAGTGAAACATTTTTCACATTTTGCATCGTCCTACTGCATCGGAAAAAATGGTGGAGACCTAAGGATCCTTTTGTATAATCTGTGCTAGTTTTCACCTGTGTCTCATATTTTTCCATGCTTTTACTTCTATTGTTAGTGTATTATCAAATAATGCACACTAATGAGATATTTTGCCCTGGAACGCTTTTTGAAGGAGTGCAAGCTACCACGGAGACAATCGAGGACTCGAGTGAATTTGATAACATGGAAGGAGATGACGCGGAGGAAGATGGAGGAATGGCACATCTCATGATTAAGCCGGAAGATATTCCACAAATAAATGGTGAGAATGAAGACTATTTGTTTCAGAAGTTCTGTTTACTTGTATCCAAGAGTCTGACATTACAACACTTTAATTAATACCTTATATCCCATGGTATACCACAATTAAACAAAAAAAAAAACACACGCTTCGGTATTTCAGTTCGCTTACTGTAGCTTTCAATTTTCTTTAGAGGAAACCAGCGTTCCTACTGTTGACTCGAACGACGTAAATATAATAGAGACAGCTACGGAACCACTAGCCGTTGAGGAGACGACGATGCTTAAAACAGCTGACGATAAGTCCATGTGTCAAATCAAGCCTTCAGAAGGTAAGTGGCATATGTCTTACATAGTGGAACAACCTTTGCTAGACTACTTCAGTCTCTCAAAACAATATCAGGGAAAAGTATTGGGTAAAGTATACAAATTTTAGGCCGTACTTGTCGCGAAGACGAGCAGCCACCGCGAACAAATCTACACTACTTCTACTCGCCCAAAGATCGTCGATGCAAACTTTACTTTTACCGCGGTTGTGGTGGAAATGCGAATCGCTTTGAAAAGAAATCCGACTGTGAACGACTCTGCTTACATTAGTGAGTACCAAAGCTATTCTAATACTAAGCAAATCCTGCTTTTTTCGTATCATGTCTAACTGCTAGTGTTCTGAAAATCACTTGTTTCAGTATAGGTCCACTTTTATTTGGATGGAAAAGGTAGGAAAGAGTAGTGATCAGTATGATTCGTTCAGTGATGAGCTAACTCGATGCACATGAAAATGTTCATTCGGCGGGCGTTTCGACGTCTTCGTCTACCTTAGAGCTGATGGTACGAGTCCACAGTAATTTGTACTCTTAATGTGGTGCCTTTGTCGTCGTACCAAGTCAGTTCGTCAAGTATAAAAGTGCATCGCCTACTGAAGCTACCTCATTCGAACGATGATCCATTGAAGGGAGATTCGACTCGATACAAAGAATACACCACATCAAGATTACGAATGCCTGTGGACCATCTACTTGTTTCATCGGCTCTAAGGGAAACGAAGGCGTCGGAACGTAAATCGAATGGACCTTCTTATCAATCTCATATTGGCCTTTCAACAAAAGAATACCTACTGATTCATCATGTCAAAGTTAAGAAAAGTCAATTTTTGGAATAGCGACCAGAACTTGTTTCATATCGTTCATAAATATCTGAATATCTCATCGTTATGAATGATGGATGAAAGCTGTAGCAGACGTAAATTCTTTAGCACTCTCATTCGAATCGAAACTGCTTTGAGACTTTAGAGATCCTGCAACTAGAAAATAAAGCAAACAGTCACTATTCGTTTCAGCGTTTATGAAGCTTTCATGTCTACAACTGATGAAACCTCCTTACGTCTTTTTGTCCTTTGTAGCTTGAGTGCTAAAATAGTTGAAATATGTAAAAGATAAAGCAGTTATATGTGGTTAGATGAAGAAATGACCGCGGAAGAGGTCTAGAGTCCAACCGTCCTTTTGCGATATCATCACACTTTCCTTGTCTCCTAATTTTCCGCGCACAACCTAAGCTAGTGGTCTTTATTGGGCTACCAGACAGCGTTCCAAATTCTCGTTATCGTAGTATGTGTGATTAGAGAAAAAACAAATAAAATGGAAGGAAACAGAGTGAAGAACAGCGAAATGTTTCTGTTTGTCCTGAAATCGGCCGTTTTCAGAAGTGCTTCGCTTCTTCTCCTCAACATTCGACACGTGTAGATTTGTGCTTTCTCTGAATATCATTGTTACATTCCGTTGTTTGGTGCGATCGTATGTTTCCTATGTATTCAATTGGTTTCGTGTTCTTTCGCTTCAAAGTAAATTTCAGGAAGTGAGACCTTCCGCCGCCTGTCTCACAACAATGAAATATAATAATTTATATCAAACTGATATTTATTGTCGTGATATCGCCCGTGTAGTGTCAGGTTTTGCCATTGTGCAATTTTTCCCGTGTTCTGAGAATGAGTTTTCGTTTCCGTTTTCAATTTGTTAATAAATTGCTCCATCGTATGGTGTTTTTGACAAGCTCTGGAAAACGATACACTGATTTGCTTCAGTAATAAAATTTAACAGGACTTTTTGGAAGATTGTTGGTGTAGTGGTCGGAGGCGCCCTGCAAGTCACACTTGGAATCGATCCTCGTGTCCATGGCCCTCCATCGTTCCGGGGTTGGCAAATTGGTACCAGACTTGTCTGGAACGATAGCAGCATTGGCTCGATACAGCGTTAGGCTACCGTGAGTCATTGTAAAGGACAGATATACATTCAATCACCTCCAACGATACTTAATGAAGTCGAATGCTTGGCGCATCCCTCAGGGATTGATCAACGGCAAAAGCTTAATGTTTAATCCTTAATGTATATCCTGCAATGTATCTTAGTTCTATTTTTATTTCGCGCTTTCCCTTTCTCACTGTCTTACAATGCTTTGAAATCTAAAATATATTCCGGTCAATAATGATGGAAGCATGAAATAAAGTGACACATGGCTGTGATAGATGGATGATACGACCCCAACAAAGCCGATATCCATCTCTACAGCGCATTGGGGCGACAAACCGTGGGTAACCTCTCACTGAAAAGTAGAAATAAAGGAACTCATACTTGCACTGAGTCTACACAGTATAATACTATGTACATCTTTCTCCGCAGCAAGGACCAATCGAGTTTTCGATGGTGTCTACGCGAGAATTTTGATCACCAATGATGCCACAGCTGATAAAGATCGCCGCACTTTTTGGCATACTACTCTTTAATCTTGCCTATTTTCCTTGTTTTATAAATATTTTTCATTCTTATAAAAAAGTGGCGCATGTGACACAGTGGTTATGGGTGCCTGCAACACATATGGGGTCGATCTCGTGCTCCATGCTGTCCAGCCTTTAACCCTCCGAGGTCAGCAAATGCCTACAAGGCTTGCCAGAAAGGTTAGCAGCGCTAATTCGACACATCTGTAGACAACCGTGAGTCGCTGTATAGGCCAGATATGCATTCAGTCATCTCTAACGATGAAGTTGAATGAATGGCGAATCCATCAGGGTTTGATCAACCCCGTGAGCTTTATCCTTTTACCCTTTTGTTGAAGGAGTGGTAGAGTTCTATTACACCAAGCTAAGAAAGTGGGGTACAATTCTGAATCACAATAATTTTGTCAAAGTTTAACTTTCTTTTTCACCCATTAGAGGTGAATCTCAAGTAATGCTCATTTTTAATTTCAAGCAAGCGGATTTATTCTTAGAATCAGAAGGAATCGTCTTAGTGTAAGATCTCTTGTATAACATTTTTGGTGAAGCTGAACAACATTCGTGAAGGTGAGGTGAGAGCATTTTCAGCGGATAACCAGTGGCAACCGTTATTATTATTATTATTGTTATTATTCTATCACAAGTTTTAACCACTACTTGAGGACATGGCGAAGGACGCGCATCAGTTAGAGAAGTAGTACCATACACACGCGATAGAAGGCCCTACTACGCCTGAGTTAACCAGGATCCCATCTCTTCTGGCTCCGCAAGTCCGTAACAACCTTGTCTTAAGGAAACCTGTCCTCGCCTATCAAAGCCCAGCGACCGCCTATGGTGAAAACGCTTAAAGTCTGTTACAGCGATACCTCAGTGTTTTAGGGAAGCCAGGTCGATAGGGAGCATTCAAAGACATTCATGGAGATAGCAAAGCCTTCATGTAATCGCCGGACGAGCTTATGAAACCAAACATTTTCGTATGTGTGGATGCAAGGTCACTGACTTGTTGAGGGAAATGCTGAGGTGCATATAATACGTGTGGTTGTGTCATGCAAATAAACAAATAAATAACTAAATGACTAAATAGCGGGTAGTGAGTGAAAAAATTTGACAGGACTTTTTGGAAGATTGCTGGTGCAGTGGTCGGAGACGCCCTGTAACGCACAAGTGGAATCGATCTCTGCCACCACGGTCCACCAAGCATTCCATCCCTCTGGAATCTGCAAGTTGGTACCAGACTTGTTTGATAGGATAGCAGCATTGTATCGATACATCGGCAGGCCACCACGAGTCATTAGGCCATTAGGTAAAGGCCAGATATGCATTCAATCGCCTCCAAACGATACTTAATGAAGTGAATGCATGACTCCTCAGGCTTTGATCAATGGCGAGAGCATTATATCTGCTTGTTAATTTTGCTACCTGCTCTTGTTTTTGCACTTTTTTCTTTCCATATTATCTTTCCCTTAGTTCATATTGATATGCAACTGCGTCGTTAAGTTGTCATTAGTGATTAGTGGATTCCACTTCGAAAAAATTTATTATAATAGCAATATCTCATCATCATTGCCGTTGGTTATCGAATTATTTGTAAAACCATCTTTAGATTTTACCACTGAAATTTCATGAGGAGGGTTGATTGTGATACCATCCATTATGCGGATAGGCTAACGTACCCAGGCCCTGGTTCGTCGCTACATTGAACCAACTAAGGCTATTACTACTGCGAAGTCGACAACACGAGCTAAATCCCTTCAATCTACTTGGGGACGTCTCAGCACAACCTCAAACTCTCAGAATTTCAGGGAACATCGACTCGAGTATTAAGTTGTAACATATGAAATATCTAATTTTAAGCGTTGACTTTAAATAGTTATAACTACTGCACAATAAATTTTATTAATCGATATAAGCACCACTAGAATTAGCACACTTTTTCCAACAGAAAGCAAATTTACGTATTTTACTTGCATAAAATCCTGAAGTTCCGGAAACAATGAATTCGTTGAAGTCATTTTTTGCGTCATCGTGGCTGATAGCGAATTTATTTCGCGCAAGAAGTTGTCAAGGTGGAGTCGGTAGGCGATAGGTCGGGTCATTATTGCAAATAAGGCAAAGTTTCGTAGCCCAACTCGTTCAATTTCTGCAGCGATGGTTACGCAACGGGAAGCCGGGCGTTGTCATGACGGGTTGGTTCTTTTCTGTTGATTAATGCGGGCAGTTGTCGTTGGGGATTATGGTGCATTTCGTTGACTTATTGCAATATTTCTCTTTTGTCATCGTTTCTCCCGGATTTAAAAAGCTGTGATAATTCAGCCCGACTGCAGACCACGAAGAAGGCGCCATAACCTTTTTTAGTGCAGTTTCGGCCTTGGGAGGTGCTGTGGAACCTGATCGCAATTCGCAGCATTGAGCTGAACGTTGCTGCCTATTGTCGTACAGAATCCGCTTCACGTCGCAGGTGACAATTCAATAAAGAAGAGGGTAGGTTTTGTTGCGCAGAGTATGAGCAAACGACACTTCAAAACGGCGATCTTCTTGATAATCGTTTAATCTGTGCGGCACCCACTTGTCGACTTCTGTTTTTCCCATACGATTCAAGTGAGTGAAAATCGTCCCTGTGCTTACGCCAAGCTGTTCTGCAAGCTATCGAACAGTTGTTTGCGTGATTGCTTCCACCAATGACTTCAGTTCGTTATCGCAATTTTCATTGGGACGTTTGCGGCCTTTTTCAACTTCGAAGCCGAAATAACCAGATCGGAATTTCCGGAACCATGTAGATTCACCAGTAATACCTCTACCCCGAACTAGATGACATTCCAAGCTCCACTCGTCCACTCGCACAAAAAAAAAGGACATGAATATCACAATGATTCCCGCCAAGGTTAAAGCTTATAAAAAAGGTTAAATTATTAAATCTTAAAGAAACCAAGGTTTGGAATTAAAAGAGCAGACTTTGCGCTTTAAAAATATATTAAGCATACATAAAAACAAAATTTTTACTTAAAGAACTAAAAGGAGTATTAAAACATTAAAATCTGACATTTTATATGCACCAACCTAATAGAAATCAACGATATTTGTAACAAGGGCGAAAAAATCCTCTAGAAGGATCCGAAGTTGTACGCAAGAAAGTTCGAGCTTTGAGGGTGGCGAATCCGAGAAAACGAGTCGGATGAAATGGATGCTAGAATCCGCACAATGTAATACATGCGATATCGGGTCACGTAATAAAAACTATCAAAATTCAAGAAGGCGGCATTCTACCATCACCGGTAAAGTGCTTGATATAAATGTCTAATAATGGGATTCAATTTTCGCCAAATGAAGAATGAAGCTGAGAAAAAACTTTAGTCTTCATTTATGAATGACATTATCCCTATTTCGGGGCCAAATTTACGTGCTAAAATGTTACGTTCTAGACTAGGTAGCACGATATTCTTAATGTAAGACATTTACACGGCAAAGGGCAACGTTTCTGAGAATATTGTTTTGTTCACAGGTTATGAATGATCGTATCAACACGCCATCTTAGTTGCTTCTTCAAATAAATGTTGGTAGACCAGAGATAGCTGTGCTTCGACGTTCTGAAATAGCGAGGTAATAGGTAGCAGCCGAAGCATGTAGATTGAAGCAGTTTACTCCTTCGCGCCCTCCCTCCGGCTTCAAAGGACGACAGGAATGTCTGTGATGAAACCGCAATTTTTCGACGAACCAATGGATATCAATGCAACAAGTCGAATCTTTGGCGTCATTTCAGTGAAACAAAATCAGCTAAAGCTGTAGATTGTTGAAATGAGTCAATATGAGTCAATTTAAAATGGTTTGCTGAACTATAACATGCTTACCAAATCGCAGCGTTATGGGCTTTTCTATGAAGAATTGTAGGCCTTTACTTTCTCTGAACTGTTTCCATATAAGTGAACGATAATTCGCTGCAACTGGTGTTATTAAACGAGGTCACACTTGACAAGAGATTGCGAAAACAATGAAAACACTCCCACTATCAATAACGTTGTTTCGTAGGTTTCGACTAAATAGGCGAACTAATGTCGAACGAAAACTGTATCTGTGGTAGTCTATGCAGAAGAGAGAGCTAGCTGAAGTGTTAGTCATTTCTACCTCAGTTAATCCCTTCATCTGGAAAATTTTATGCCAAAAATCAGAATATCTCTGAACACGAAAGTGCTCAGATTTCAGGACTTGCATAACCTAAGATAGAGATTCCTTTCTTTTGTAAATAGAATTCATTGAAGGCTTCGGTGATCTCTTACTCCATTCCATCTCTTTCTTACCCGTCTCATAAATCTCATTATCAAATAGACTTGAAATTCTCGGAAGGAAAAAACAGCAGAAACGCTATTTTGCGTTGTGAAGACTATTTATGTCTTATCCATTCATATGCGAGCATCTCAAAAAGCAAGAAATAAGATCTCCATGTGTCAGCGAAAGCGTTAGAATATTTCTGTTAGAAAGTGACTGGAATGAATGACACTGGAAAAACGTGGCCGTTTCAGACGTTCCGAAAAAAGCTTAAGCTTCGTTGTCAAAGGTAATGTGTGCTGTTTCACAGAGTGACACTAAAATATTGATAAAGCTGTCAAATCTGACTTCACACTATGAGTTTCACTTCCAGTGCTCGTCTCTGTTCAAACTGGCTCGATGTGAATTACAATCGTCCAGTCACAATTGTGTTATGGTTGCGAAACGGAAAATGAGGTCTATCGAAGCTTTTTATTTGAATAGCTTCATAATAATCCCACTATATCATAAAAAAGGACCTAATACTTGTAAAAGTGACACGAAGCGAAAACGGTTTAACGAATACAGGTTTCTCTGTTATGAAAGAAAAGGAACGTGCTGTAATCTTATCTGAAGTAAAAAAAAAACGGAATGCACAAAAAGCAGTTTTGCTGATGACCGAAGTTGATACGGAAGATTTATGACGAAGTTTCCCATTCTTAAGCACAAACGCTCATCAATTTTTCATTTCAGATGAGAAAGGGTGCGCATGGCGCAGTAGTTGGAGGCGCCATTGCGACACATACGTGGAGTCGATTTCAACGCCCATAGCCCACCAAGCCTTTCATCCCTATGGAGCCTGCGAATTGGTAGTAGTCTTGTCTGGAAAGATAACAGCACTAGCTCGATATATCGATGGGCCATCGCGAGTCATTGTAAAGGCCAGATATGCATTCAATCACCCCGAAACGATGCTTAAATGATGTCGAATGAATGGCACATCCCTCAGGGAATGATCAAGATCGAGAGATTTATCCTTTATCCTTAAGCACAAACTGCGAGGAATATCCTTTCGATTTCAGCTTCAGAAGCTCGTGCGTTTTGATCTACGGCCTGAACTTCGCTCAAATATTTGTTTTGCTTATGGTGTCACTTCGCTCTGGGTACCATTGTGAAAGCTAGAATTTATTTTGCAAATTGGAATAAAAATATATCAAGGAGCGTGGATGCAACTTTCAGGTTCTCAAGATTGTCAGAAAAAATCTAAAGGAATAGCTTGCTGTTTTTTCTTTTCCTACTTCGATCTAACTGAACACTTCTAGTAATTCTGACTCGTCAACGAAATGTCGGCGCAATAGAGAAGAAGAAAAATCTGATGACCACTGTCCGTTTCCAGTTAAGCGTTTTTTAAGAATCGTGCTAAGGACTGGCGCCTGTAGCGCACTAGTCAGAAGTGGTTTGCAGTACACAATAAACCGATCACTTGTTCGATACTGAATCCCTAGCTCACCAAACCATCACATCATCCTTCATTCGACGGTCTTTAAAATACTCTTGGTTGGAAAAATAGAAATTAGCTGCACTGAAGTGGTACAACGGTTAGGTCATCGTATGTTATTGCACGGGCCAAATTTTCATCCAGTCACCTGTAGTATTTTTGATAAAGTCGAGTGCATTGCGCATAGCTCAGAGATGAATAAATACTGAAAGCTTTATCCTCTATCCTTTGCTAAAGGCTGGGAAAAATGAAAGCCACTGTACGCTTCTAGCTATTGATTCATCACAGTAAGTGTGCCCTATAATAGTTAAGGATAATTTGTTCTTTGTGATAAAACTTGCGCTCTTCCAGAGTAGCAGACCCTAACACCGGTAACGGACTAAGCGGTGAGCGAGAAGAACAGTCCGGATTGTGGGACTTCCCGGCGAGCAGACAGATCCGTTCCCGCTGATGGGCGTGACGACGACTCTCACTGTCGACGGTGTTAAGTCAGCTTTGTCAGGGTGTGTTATGTGTGACCTTATTATGAGGATTTTCTGGATGCTGGTGATCTTCACTCGAGCTTCTATGTTATGTGAGTTCTTAATGCGAACTAAAGCAAAGGTACTACTCAGCGTCATCGTCCAGCTGTAGTCTTAACTAATGCGTTTACAATATACCTATATTAGATGCCTAAAGTTCTTTTACAGAATTTAATTGTCTTTAAGTCACTTAACTTATGTGCTTCTTTTTGTATTTATTTTCTTCTCATTTGTTCCGATGTTCTGCTGCTATAGAATGCTTAACTAAACTCACTAATAACTTCTTCGGTCCGTTGTGTTTCAATAAAAAGTTTGAGTAAAGGTGAAGCAGAGCATTCGTAATAAAACGATCACCTTCCAAGAGAAATCAGACTCTTTTAAGGCTAACTTTGTAATTTATGCTTTTAAGTTTAAAGTTGGGCTTCCAACCTAAGCATGTAAGATGATGACAGCTTTGAGATTATACAGCATCATTGTTCTTCCTTCTTCATTGTGACATAGTGCGTAGCAAAGCAGGCGAAATGCTTGTAGAGCAAGTAAAAAAAACTGCTGCGCTCTATGTCAACAGTTCTATTCGAATTTGGGAAAAGGGACCACAGCTGAATGACATTCCGTCTCAACAACGATAATGTAAAATGAAATGTCGAAGGGTGAAGGACGAACTCAGATCGACCCAAAGTTTTGAAACATTTAGATGACTAGGATTATATTATCTCTAAAAGTTATCGTTTGGTCAGTACAAATCCGCAAATAACATAATCTTCAGCTACCGATTGTGTGGAACAGGCGGCAGTGGAACGGTGCTTTCATCCATTTCTTGAAGTATGGGAGAAAATCCGAGAACACGAAACAGACGCACGAGATCTTCTTTTTCCAGTGACATCTTTTCTACTTAGTTTCTTTTTTTATTCATAACATTATTTTGCGCAAAAAGATGTCTAATATCGCATTAATCCATCCCAAAGTTTGTGGTGTTCAGGTACCATTCTATGAGAAAAATGCCATACTCGAATTATGTTCTAGCTATATTCTCTCAATGGACATTTGTTTATCAGAGGAGATATCAAGCAAGTAAGTAGTAGTCTTTTTAAGGCTTTGGTTTTTATTATACGTAAATTCTTTGTTGCAGAATTTGAATTTCTATCTTACATTTTATAAATAAGGGCGAGTGTGGCGCAATGGTCGGAGGCGCTCCGCAACACACACGTGTAATCGGTCCTCGCGCACATAGCCCACCTAGCCTTCCATCCCTCTGGGGGTTGACAAATTGGTGCCAGACTTGTTTGGGACTGGTTCGAAACATCGTTAGGCCACCACGACGCATTGCAAAGACCAGATATTCATTCAGTCACCTCCAAACGATGCTTAAGGAAGTCGAATTCATGGTGCATTCCTCAGAGATTGATCAACGCTGACAGCTTTATCCTTTTATTCTATCCTTTACGTCCTATAAATAGAGGCTTTTTTCTATTGCTTCAGCACGAATGTTATTAGTGGCAACATTGATTCGACTCATAAATTAAAGCTATCGTCCAAAGGAGAAGTAGCAGGGTGGCAACTAAATTTGTCCCTGTTCAGTTTTGTCCACAATTCCTCTACGATATTATCAAAAACAAACCCAGGTGTTTCAGTCATATAAAAAATGCCTTGTGTTACTACTTACTTACTGAATGCTTTCAGATGTTCTACAATTTCACTTGTGCAATTCATCGACAGTCATCTGAAATTCTTCTGTGGGAAGCTCGGTCCCGCTTATTTAGGTGAACTAGTTTTCCTTGCTTAAACTCTTCCAAACTAGATTCTTTCAGCCACCAAAAAGCATAATAATAATGTTTTAAAAGTGACATTTTTTAACCTTTGCATGGTTAGCCAACATGTGTTTAAATTGTAGAACTTACATGAGATTGTTACATAAGTTTTATTCGGCCAACGTTTCGACTTCTTTGTCTTCATCAGAGCCAATGATACGAGTTGACAGTCCACAGCCGTTCGTCTTCTTCGCAAGTGAGGAGAATTTCCTTAGACTTTGCAAATAATGGTAAACACATTCCTACATCGAGAAGACGAACAACGGTAGATCACCAACTCGAATCATCGGCTTTGATGATGACGAAGACGTCGAAACGTTAGCCGAATAAAAGTTGTATGGGAAATTCTTGTAAGCCCAACAATTCAAACACATCTAAATTCTTATCCTTTTTATTCACTGCCTATTTTTATAATGTCAGGGTATGTTGCGAAATATAACTTTTATAATGCTGAGATATTTGCAAAACTCCAGACCGCAGGTGTTTGCGGTGAGGAACGAACGCCGTACTATCCTTTCCGGGGAGTAACGCGTTCACCACCATATCACGCGCGTCCTTCGTTTCGCGTGTCTCTCAGCTAGTTCTGTCGATCACTGCCATCAGCAATCTTCTGTCAACGGGATTGACCTCAGGAGACCAAATCGACATTGAACCCATTTAAGCTGAGGCTATAGTTATAATCACAATCTTAACCTTTCTATTTATTGCCTATTCTTTTTAATGGCAGGTATGTTGCGAAATATAACATATAACAAAATTTAATAAAATAATAATATTATACATAAATATTTCAGGATTATAGGAGTTATATTTCGCAACATCTAAATTCTTTTAATAACTTAAAAGACTGACTTTCTACAAACCTTAGCACAAGCAGTTAAAGACTTATACCAACCCGGCATCAGTTAAGAAAGATCAGTTTATGCGAACATCTAGATCCTTTTGTTCTACTCGTGCTGACAACTTTATGAGTTTGGCATAGCGAAACCATTCCGTATGGATTTTCTAGCAAACCACTAATATTGAAATGGAAAATGCTGTGCAAAGGTTTTTCTTAAGTAATAAGCTTTTTGTCATTCATAAAGTGAAGACAATTTAAAAGAAACGCTAGTACTGAGAAAAAATATCAGCAGATTACCAGCCGTGACTTCCCAGTTTACAGCAGCACAGAACACTTTAACTACCTTCTTCTCATAATCGTATTTTATTTCAATAAGCAGACACGAGGTTGTTATTATAGAATTTATTAGGATACAATACCTGACTTTTCGGCGGTTTCGCCATCTTCAGAGCAGTTTGTTTCTTGTAAGTATCTTAGTAAGTCAGTTGGTAGACAGTAGCCGCACAGAGTACTACATTGGCGAGGGCAAGAAATAAACGGCTCTGAAGAAGGCGAAACCGCCGAAAAGTCAGGTATTGTATCCTAATAAATTCTATAATAACAACCTCGTGTCTGCTTGTTAAAGAAAAACATCGAATTATTGACCAATGCCGAGGCTAACAGAAAGTCGGTCTTGGGAATCGTATTTTAATTTCGTTCGATGAACGGAACGCTTAACAAAAATTGCCCCATTTATGCCGAAGCCGACTTTCTTGTTCAAGAATGACAGTGTTTTTACGGTTTTCTTCAGTGAAAATTTCTTTGAAATCACTTTAAAATAACAAGTTACTTGTTGAAAAACAGATAGCGCAGCTGGATTTCAAACAGACATAGATCAAGTAAATCCCTCGTTTCTCCTGGTTGGAAAATTGGTACCGCGCTCGTCTGCGATCACCTTACTTCCTATAATCAACAAAAGTTGATGACTGCCTCTAAAAAAGTTCTGGAAGTGCCTTACCACTGCTATCTTAGAATCGTAGGTAAAAGCTTCATTGGCATTCAACGAGATTTGTAAGACATCGAATTATTGACCAATGCCGAGGCTAACAGAAAGTCGGTCTTGGGAATCGTATTTTAATTTCGTTCGATGAACGGAACGCTTAACAAAAATTGCCCCATTTATGCCGAAGCCGACTTTCTTGTTCAAGAATGACAGTGTTTTTACGGTTTTCTTCAGTGAAAATTTCTTTGAAATCACTTTAAAATAACAAGTTACTTGTTGAAAAACAGATAGCGCAGCTGGATTTCAAACAGACATAGATCAAGTAAATCCCTCGTTTCTCCTGGTTGGAAAATTGGTACCGCGCTCGTCTGCGATCACCTTACTTCCTATAATCAACAAAAGTTGATGACTGCCTCTAAAAAAGTTCTGGAAGTGCCTTACCACTGCTATCTTAGAATCGTAGGTAAAAGCTTCATTGGCATTCAACGAGATTTGTAAGAAAAGTAAGAAAACTTCAAGCATCAGTTGACCCTACTGGCAAATAAACACATCGCGAGTCATATATGTGAGAAAACGTAGTGGACGCAAGCAATAACTAAATCCACACAATATGTGGTCTCGGTGATGTAAAGTAGATTAGCCAAATATTTTCTTTCACCTCTTTATTCCCATGCCCAGTATCTTAGTTAAAGGTAGTAGTAAAAGAATGTTCATTCAAGCCCTCGATCCGGGCTCGCCAATCCTTCCGTCGCTCCGGGCAGGGGCAAGTTAATATGAAATTTGTTTGGGAGGATAGCAACAGTGATCGATACATCGATAGGCCACCGAAAGTTATTGTATGGGTTATATATGCTTTCAATCACCTCTATATTTGTCAATGAATCAAATGCATGGTGCATTCCTGGTTGCTGATTGGGCTGACTGTTGTGTGACGCTTCATTCTTAGTCCTCATAAATGAGCTTCAATAAATTCTTAACGGACGAAGCTTCTTAAAAACAGATAAGATGATAGAAGTAACATTCAGGAATCACCATTTCTATTTTTGATGCCTACTTTTTGCTTAGGAAGGTCTTATAGCGGATGATTGCAGATTACATATGTATAGAATGACGAGGACTAAAGGATGAAGGATAAAGTTCTCGGCGTTGATCAATACCTGAGGGATGCGCCATGCATTCGACTTCATTAAGTATAGTTGGAGGAGATTGAATGCATATCTGACTTTCACAATGACTCGCGGTGGCCTACCGATGTATCGAGCCAGTGTTGCTCTCCTCCCAGACAAGTCTGGTACCAATTTGCCGAGTCCGGAGGAATGGAAGGCTTGGTGGGCCATGGGCGCATGGATCGATTCCACGTGCCTATTGCAGTGGCACCTCCAGTCACACACACCCTGACGAAGACTAACATGACGATTTCATAAAAATGTCAAGTATTGTTTAGAAGAGAAAGAGGAACTCGTATTACGCTACTTGTAACATTTTAATCGAATGGGTTCTCATGTGTGCATTTAAACTTCGAATGCATGTAGTTTATGTGTCGAGGTTTAATACTAACGTGTCTGTGCCATTCATGGCGCGATTATGCCAGTTTTCAAAAAGAAAAGAAAAGTAGTCATCAGCTGCCCGAGGAACTAGCATTCAGATACTGAAAGATGCTTTTTCCTGTCTAGCGTATAGACGATTACCCAGCTTCAAAATGCTATGTAGGGGTGATGATAAATAGAAAGATAGATAGGTTTCTTTTCAATGGGCCCTTCGGTGATTAATTTATCAATAAAATAAAGTCCATTGATCATTCTTTCCTAGGTTAAATAAAAGATAGCGTCTCATGCAAATTGTTTGGTTTTATTCAAATATTCCAACAGCGTTGGCTTAGCCACTTTGTGGTTCAAAATGTTGAGATAACGGTTGAGATGACTGAGCGAATGTTGAGGTACAACCATGATGATGTTGAGAAATTTGCAAACTAGAAAGGTGAAACAGCGATTACCCTTTCCGGGAGCAAACGTATTAGCCACAGCACTACTGAGGTCCTCGTTCTGCTTTCTGTCCGTTGCTGTAAAAAGACTGACTGAGAAAAAGGTAGAACAAGGACCTCAGTATCCCATGCGAAGGACGTCAGCTCCCAGAAATGGTAAAGGAGAAAGTATAAAGGGCAAAGCTCTTGACGTTGACCAACCAATCCTTGAAGGATGCACCTTGTATTCAACTTCAATAAGCAAGGTTGAAAGTGAATTCATATCTGGCCTACAACAATGACTTGCGGTGACCTATCATTGTAATAAACCAGTGCTTTTATGCTCCCACACAGGTCTGATGTCACTTCGCCGACCTCGAAGGGATGGAAGGTTTGGTGAGCCTGGGGTGTGGGATCGATCTCATGTGCACTATGGGAACTCTCTAACCAATGCAACTCGCTACACGCGTCCCAAGAAAGGGTAATCGTAGTACAATTTGACCTGGAGTCGAATATTAATACTTCAGCATCATTGTTGTTGTATTTCACACAATGCCCTGCCATGGAAAAAAATTAATAGGCGGCAGATAAAAGTTATACGTTTAGCCAATGCGGATGATTTTCATGAGACAAGACTTTTGCGGTGAGTCGAAAAACTTAGACAGCCAGAAAGGGAGGATAGCAACAGTGATCGATACATCGATAGGCCACCGAAAGTTATTGTATGGGTTATATATGCTTTCAATCACCTCTATATTTGTCAATGAATCAAATGCATGGTGCATTCCTGGTTGCTGATTGGGCTGACTGTTGTGTGACGCTTCATTCTTAGTCCTCATAAATGAGCTTCAATAAATTCTTAACGGACGAAGCTTCTTAAAAACAGATAAGATGATAGAAGTAACATTCAGGAATCACCATTTCTATTTTTGATGCCTACTTTTTGCTTAGGAAGGTCTTATAGCGGATGATTGCAGATTACATATGTATAGAATGACGAGGACTAAAGGATGAAGGATAAAGTTCTCGGCGTTGATCAATACCTGAGGGATGCGCCATGCATTCGACTTCATTAAGTATAGTTGGAGGAGATTGAATGCATATCTGACTTTCACAATGACTCGCGGTGGCCTACCGATGTATCGAGCCAGTGTTGCTCTCCTCCCAGACAAGTCTGGTACCAATTTGCCGAGTCCGGAGGAATGGAAGGCTTGGTGGGCCATGGGCGCATGGATCGATTCCACGTGCCTATTGCAGTGGCACCTCCAGTCACACACACCCTGACGAAGACTAACATGACGATTTCATAAAAATGTCAAGTATTGTTTAGAAGAGAAAGAGGAACTCGTATTACGCTACTTGTAACATTTTAATCGAATGGGTTCTCATGTGTGCATTTAAACTTCGAATGCATGTAGTTTATGTGTCGAGGTTTAATACTAACGTGTCTGTGCCATTCATGGCGCGATTATGCCAGTTTTCAAAAAGAAAAGAAAAGTAGTCATCAGCTGCCCGAGGAACTAGCATTCAGATACTGAAAGATGCTTTTTCCTGTCTAGCGTATAGACGATTACCCAGCTTCAAAATGCTATGTAGGGGTGATGATAAATAGAAAGATAGATAGGTTTCTTTTCAATGGGCCCTTCGGTGATTAATTTATCAATAAAATAAAGTCCATTGATCATTCTTTCCTAGGTTAAATAAAAGATAGCGTCTCATGCAAATTGTTTGGTTTTATTCAAATATTCCAACAGCGTTGGCTTAGCCACTTTGTGGTTCAAAATGTTGAGATAACGGTTGAGATGACTGAGCGAATGTTGAGGTACAACCATGATGATGTTGAGAAATTTGCAAACTAGAAAGGTGAAACAGCGATTACCCTTTCCGGGAGCAAACGTATTAGCCACAGCACTACTGAGGTCCTCGTTCTGCTTTCTGTCCGTTGCTGTAAAAAGACTGACTGAGAAAAAGGTAGAACAAGGACCTCAGTATCCCATGCGAAGGACGTCAGCTCCCAGAAATGGTAAAGGAGAAAGTATAAAGGGCAAAGCTCTTGACGTTGACCAACCAATCCTTGAAGGATGCACCTTGTATTCAACTTCAATAAGCAAGGTTGAAAGTGAATTCATATCTGGCCTACAACAATGACTTGCGGTGACCTATCATTGTAATAAACCAGTGCTTTTATGCTCCCACACAGGTCTGATGTCACTTCGCCGACCTCGAAGGGATGGAAGGTTTGGTGAGCCTGGGGTGTGGGATCGATCTCATGTGCACTATGGGAACTCTCTAACCAATGCAACTCGCTACACGCGTCCCAAGAAAGGGTAATCGTAGTACAATTTGACCTGGAGTCGAATATTAATACTTCAGCATCATTGTTGTTGTATTTCACACAATGCCCTGCCATGGAAAAAAATTAATAGGCGGCAGATAAAAGTTATACGTTTAGCCAATGCGGATGATTTTCATGAGACAAGACTTTTGCGGTGAGTCGAAAAACTTAGACAGCCAGAAAAATACTTCCGCGCCATTGTTAGGTCTTAGATGAAGGAATGAGTAGGGGATGAAGGGAGGGGGATAGATAGATATTAGTTCTTCAACGATTCTTTGCATGTTCGGCAAGCATCTCTAATTATCGCAAATGTGAATTCTTTCTCAGTTCATTTCAGACAACTATTTGTGCATTTCCCATTCGCTTTCGAAGTCAAGAATTTGTTGGAGACACATCCACTCTTTGCCAGATCCATTCGAAACTAGCGGTACTGCTTTCTTCAACTAATTCTTATTTCTTGGACTTTCTATACTATTTTAGCAAGGATCTACAATTATTTTTCACGTTATGTCGTACCTTTCGAGGACATTGCAAAATCTGTCAAATACCCATAATTGCTCCAACGAACGAAAATCTTTAGTAAAAGGCGAAAGATTTTCTCGGTTAAATATACTGGAGCTAGAAATCGGCCGTCTTCACAAGCATGGTGCTAGTTCGATTCCACTTTGGGCCAACCGAGCTTCTCCTCCCTCCGGGGTCGGGAAACTGGTACTGCATTTGTCTGGAAAAAAAAATCACTCTCTGCAATCCAATAGGGAACGCTCCAGCCCGGCTATCTCAGGACTCCAGGGAGAATTGCACGACCAGCATTCTACGATAATCAAGATGAAGTAAAAATCCTCAAGGAGCAACCGAAGCCACACGTAAACTTTGGAAGACCTTCGTAGACAATGGATGAGAGGAAATAAACTGAATATGAGAAGTGGTGGGATCCACACAGCAGACGTGACAATGGAACAAATAAAAAAGATAAAAAAATGTCATATCATTGGGAGATGAATTGTGTGAAATTTCAGAATCGTGGAAATCTTTTTGAAGCATTTCGAAAAATCTCCTTTATAAGTAGTACGATGCCTGTTTGTCGAAAACAAAATAACTTCTATTTCGTTGTTAGTGTGATGATTTTATCCCAGGAAAAACTCGGACCCTCAACCCGACCTTTGCGAGGCAATAAGGGCTGTTTTTGAAGTCGAATGATTGAAGATACACTTCCTAATCAGCTTTTATAGCTTGTTTCAATATTACTTATTTTTATCACATGTGTTCTCAGCTCTCAAAGAATCTGTGAAGGGTTTTCATTGCTCAATAACCATACCCACACTTTTGTACCCATTTGAGAAGTAATTTCTCTAAAACTTTTTTGCACAGCTGATGTATTTCTAATCAAGGAGTCGTGAAAATTGTCCCCAACAGCTTGCCATCCACCTTCCAAATGGTGTGTTCCGGAACATAAAACTACGCCCCCCTCGAACCTCAAACCAGGGTAATCAATGGATAGAGAAGTTTAAAAATTTCATCCAATAGTCTACGTAAGAGCAAATCAGTACTATTGGTTGCCAACTTCCTAGAGTAAACCTGGTCCCAACGGTATAAACCGTAGTGATTAGATCAGCAAAAAATTCACAAAACGATGTGGAGACTCTCTGGCAAGGTTTCTTTAAAGTCCAGCAAAGAAATCTTGTCAAATCGACGGTGCTGCTTTTACCAGTGACAATAGGTGTGTACATTGCTTTAGTTGAAGATAAGGTCGTCATTATTCAAGCAACAGTCCTAAGCGCCAAAAAATTTTCGTTTGCTAGAAAATGCTCTTAGACTTACACCAAGGTAACTCGTAAAATCCCTTATGCGAAGATTTTTCGAAAATCGCCCGTACAGCTATCACTACCCTGTGGCCTTCAGTTGCCATTTCGCTCCGAATAACTGTCATATATTCTGCTTTCGAGCATTTACAGTATTTAAGTATCCAACTCGATCATTGAAGGAAAATGTCATGGAATGGCGAATTTATTCGAATGCGTTGAAGACAGTATGAGTAATGAGTGTGGTGAATTGGCAACCGCACTGTTTAGGAAATCGTTAGAGGAGTTCGGATGTTTAGACGGTTGGTGAAGTACAATATTCCATAATATTGCAGTTTATAAAGTTCTACCTACCTTAAGAACATAGTAAAACTTCGGCATGCGTCACTACACGTTGATACTTTTGCGTCTCCCGCAGATATTTCACATCTGCACGAAGGGCTGATGAAGTTTCCCTAGTGATTTAGATAAAGTTGATAATCCAAAGGAATAACTTCAGCGCTCTAAGTCATGAGATCGTAATCTGAGCTAAGCTTACTAATGGCCATTTCACATTGTAAATCAGAATTCTCGACTTCATACAGAGTCAGTGGAATAGTGGTCATATATTCCAGGAAAACCTGAATATCAGTTTATGGTTCAGCAATTAAATTGCTCCAACGACCTCACCGACCAATACAGACGAGGTGAACCTCTTGTTCTTTAGCCTTTTTTTGTATGAACTTCCTGCCCTTGAGAAGTCTGTAGAAAACGTATAGCGCTGTTAAAAACAAAGGGCAAAACGATTTCCTTAATCGCTTTCAACTATGAACAATTTTTCAACTTAAACCTTTGGCCTTACGAAAGTCGTTAAATGTGTGGACACGTACCATAAAAAATGTGGTCTCAAATTATTTTGGGATTGAAATATTCACTTCCTCGAAAAGGTTTGAAGAACAGCACAGTGTGAGGGCGAATACGTTTAAGCCTTGTATCCGATAGCCAGCTGCTTTCCAACTAGGAATTTTCAGATTATTTCAAAGCGACACAAGAAGTCGAGTTGAATTTACGACCACCAAAGGGTTCTCGGAGAAGACAAGGTGTGATGTAGCTAAGGAATTTGCGATCAATCTTTGTTTTTATACGAGAGATGCTTAGATCCTGCAAAAATGTCTCAAAACGCTCCTACTATGGACAAACAGGACAATGACATTAATGAGAGCAGCTGTGAGTACTGAACATTATGTGCAGAGTCGGTTTATATAAGTTATACTTATCTTTCAGTAGCCATGCAAAACGCGTCTGAGCACAGTACTTCGGGGATCAAAGGTATGTTGTTCGATTCTTTTCATAACCCTTTTTAAAACTGTTCATCATTATTTCTGTTGATTGGTGGTGCGAATCCTCTCAACGGTTCACCGCGTCATCGTGGCTGGGAGGTGTTCCTGGGTGCCGGGCTGCAATGTGCATCGAGGGCACTCATCGGCCTTGTAAGATCTCCCAGACTGACGAGTCCGACGTTTCCATCAGGAAACCTAGCTAAGAGTAAATCAACATCAGGATCCACCGTGGACCTGGTATCGCATGGTAGCAAATCTCCTCTGATCCACAGAAACTGCGACTGCCTGTAGTGGTGAAGACCTGGGGCAGACTTTGGCCAGGCTGACCTAGGGTTTCCAGGAAACCACATCACTTAACCAGTAAATCTCTGAAAAGTGAAGAATACACTGGTGCCAGCACAGCCACTGATGATGGGCTGTCCATGTATCAAGTAAGTAGGAGGAACAAATTAGGAATAAAACTAGAAAAATAGCAAATAACTTCATTCACTAATATCAATTACTTCATTGGTTTCATTAGCTACCAAGTATTTAAAACAGTCGCTACCATATACCTTGATCTCAATGCTCACGTTAGAAGTGGAAATCAAACATAGATTCTTTCCATCTATTTCTTTTGCCACAAGGTCTTTTTGCAGCACCTTATATAACGAGTCAGTGAATCCGCAACACAGGTGTTGTACTAAACGTCATCTGAAAAATTCTTTACACTTCACAATCTACAAAAGCCGTCATCGAGACGAGTTGTTGTTAGCGACTTGATTTTCAATATTGCGCTCAGTAAGGGAATGTAGAATCTCCCGCCACAGATTTCTAGGGAATACGGCGAAAAAAGTTGCCAAAACAGCAATGAAAGATAAGGAATAAGACGACCTTTCTTATTCAGCAATTCCTTTAACTGCGTTACGTATTCGTCCCATTCTTTAAATCTAGGTAGTTTGGAGGTAAATGAAAGCATTTTTGTCCATACCTACGAAAATCTTCCAAGCTATGAAATCAGTAAGGATGATGATATATGTGTGAAACTTGGAGCCTTAGGTGAGGTTCCAAACGGCAACTATCCATATCAGGCTCACACACTGTCCACCACACTTATTTTTTATGCCTTTTTATTAACAAATTTTTTTTATCATGGTGATGCTATCAGCAATCACCCGTCAATGGAAATGATCTGACAAAAGAAATCAGCACTGAACCTAACCTAAAGCTGCAGTCTAAATCAGAATATCCGCCATGAAAACAGAATGGGCTGCTGATAAAAGTTGAAACATTATGAAATCAACGTTTTTATTCTTCTAATTACGTCTTGTGCCAATTTGCGCTTCCCCGAGGGACCCGGTTTGTAGAATGTGTGGGATCACACCAAAGATTGCATGGCACCTGTAAGGCCTGCACCAATCCCTTTCTCCAAAAAAAAAAAAAAAAACAAAAACAAAGGAATATGCGGGTTAAATAGAAAATGTGCTGGTTTCAAACAAAAAATTCCTTCTGTGAATAGATTTTGCATTTCAGAAAAGTCTAACTTTTGTATAGACGTGTTACCTTCAGTATTTTGTCGTTTCAGAACGCACAAGAGGAAAATCACCGCCTGGATTCTTATCCAACACTCGAAAGGCAGCTGCAGCACTCACTGCAGACAATTCTGGAAGTAAAAGAACATTTGACAGAGAGAAAATTCTTCTTCCTTCAGTACAATCAATTACGAAGAATGCGAAAGAAACCCTTGTGCGAATTGACGAAAATATGAACGAGACCTCAACGGAGGCGGTCTTTACCACGACAGAATTTGCTGCCAAAACCACCACCCATCCACCGTACTGCATTCCACATCGAGATCATCGTACCATAAGCTTTTGCCACAAGAGCGTCATGGCGTGAGTTCACGTTATTAAAACTGCTTCCTATAATGCCAATAAATGAATAGGCTTACTTCTTCGACTCTAGAATTTCCGTTGGAGGGACCGAATTTTGCGGCAAACTATGCAAACAACGGCAAATGTATTGTAGATTCTGTTCGGAGGAAAACTGCACAGTTACTAAGTTCATTCATGATTTCAGAAATGAGATTTTTTGGCAGAAAACTTTTTAACTTTTTTCATAAATAGGCTATTTGAGAACCAATAAGCTTAAATTAAAGAACATTCTAGGAAAAAGAGAAAGAAAGAAGGTTTCTTTTCTTGAATAAGGCCTTGGTATCACCTGTATCACCTATAGTCCCGTTGATCGTCGAGTGACTCGAGCGGGCCCCAGTAAATCCTCCATTTTTCCCCGTCGCGTGCAAGAATAGCCCAGAAAGCCCTTTAGCCCTTTTTTTACTGTGTTTAGCATTTCTAATGCTAAACACAGTAAAAGAAGCCTTGTTATAAACAGAAATTTTAAGGCATCCATTAGCAAATTTAGTGCTAAAATCATCAAGTTTCCTATACATACGCAATCATTCATTGACAATGTATTCAACTTTAATAGACGCTCATATGGGTGTCTTTTTTTCTCATAGAAAAACTTTATCCCATCCATCAACTTTTGCATGGGTGGCAAAGTAAAAAAGGGTAAAGTCCGTTAATCAGTCCCTGAGGGAGGCTCCATGTAATAGACTTCATTAAGCATCGTTTGGAGGTGACTGAATGCATATCTGGCCTTTAAAATGGATCGCGGAGGCCTAACGATGTGTCGTGCCAGTGCTGCTATCCCCCCAGATAAATCTGGCACCAATTTTCCGACTCTGGAGGAAAGGAAGGCTTGGTGGGTCACGGGTTAAGGAATCGATCCCACGTGTATGCCGCAGTGCGCTTCCGACCTACGCCACACGCGTGCTTCTGGGTGGTAGAAGATTAAATAATCATCCGTATGGACAAACAATAAATACCTGAATGCCTGATTTCGTGCAGATAACTGTAAAGTTTTATAGGATTTAACTAGGATTTTTTAAATCTTTTTAATATGCTGTATTTCAGGAAACTTTCCGACCTTTCGGTCAAATCACAATTTGATTCATCCGTTCGTTTTCCGCTTTACGACGTATCATTTGACGATTTGGTTGCGATTTGTAACGACTTGACGGACGCTAGAAAATGTATGGATGGCGTTGACCAACTTTGCAAGCATCCAGTAAGCTTTCAAGATATCATTCTAGAAATTGTAATAAGGGTATAGACAAAACAAAAGGTTCTTGGCGGTACGAGATGCTTTATGCACTCAGCTTTATCAAGCACCGTAAGAGGGATCGTATGTATGTTTGGCATATACAACGACTTGCGGTGGCCTACCGGTGTTTCTAGTCAGTGCTTTTATCCTACCAGGCAACTCTGGTACTAGTTTGCCAACCCAGAGGAATGGATGAACAGATCGGACAAACGACTTTGTTGAAAGTAGAGCATCTATAACTACTGCACTTCGCACATCTCTGATAGCACACAAGTGCTGTCTCTTAGTACAAACGATCAACATGTATACTTTTTGGCTACAGAGAAGATTATCTGTATTGCCTGCATCACCTGTAGTCGTGCTGATCATCGAGTGATTCGAGCGGGCGCCAGTAATTCTTCCATTTTCTCCGCCGCGTGCAAGAGTGGCCCAGTGGCTCTTGCTCGCTCTAGGCACTCGTTGAGCATCATGCCTTTCTTCTAGATTTTTCGCGAAAAACTCTTACCATCAGGTCGGTGATCTTGCGGTGAGTTTGACATGCCGAGGAATTCACTCACTAACAGTTCCTGTCCATAAGTTGTCGTTCATACGCATTACATGTCTGGCCTATCTCGCCTTCGACTGTCTGCCGCACATAACAGCATCTACGATTTTTGATCGTTGACGAACGTCGGAGCTTCAGCCCAGTATCGTCGTTTAGATTGCACGTTTAATAACGCTGAGTGATCTTTTATCCAGCTTACGCAGTGACCAGGTTTTCGACGCATACGCTAGGGCAAAAGAACCGTTGAGTCGAAAACGTGGGCACGGAGTCGGGTGTTCTTTGTTCTCTTCACTACATCGTCGATGCTCTTGAAAGCTCCCCAAGCTTCCTTTTGCACAACTATGAAGGCAAGACGTTCATCATATTGATTTTTCGACCTACATAGACATAACTGGAGCATTCGGAGATATTCGTTCCGTTGGAGTGAATGGGGCATATGAGGCCAATCCGTTCTTCATGAACATCGTTTTCGTGAGATTTAGTCGAAGACCAATCTTTCCACAAGCTTTATTAAAGTTGGCCAGCATTCGTTCTACCTGACTAAGGTTTGGTGCTACAAGGACGATGTCGTCAGCAAAGCGACGATAATGTAGCTGCTGACCATCGATTTTCACTCCCATATTATCCCATTGCAATGTTCACATGACGTTCTGGAGAGTGGCTGTAAATATTTTTGGCGAGATAGTGTCGCCTTGCCTCATTCCTCTTTTGACGTCAACGTTAATATCGTTGTAGAATGGTAAAATTTTCGCAGGAACTCCTTGACTAACAAGGGCTTCATGACTGCTTCTATCTCAATTGCGTTCTACCTGACTAAGGTTTGGTGCTACAAGGACGATGTCGTCAGCAAAGCGACGATAATGTAGCTGCTGACCATCGATTTTCACTCCCATATTATCCCATTGCAATGTTCACATGACGTTCTGGAGAGTGGCGGTAAATAATTTTGGCGAGATAGTGTCGCCTTGCCTCATTCCTCTTTTGACGTCAACGTTAATATCGTTGTAGAATGTAAAATTTTCGCAAAAACTCCTTGACTAACAAGGGCTTCATGACTGCTTCTATCTCAATTGAATCAAAGGCCTTCTCTAAATCGATGAAAGTGAGACCGAGCGGTCTTTTGTGCCTTCGTAATACTTCAACGAGCCTTATTATCGTGTAAATGTTGTCCATCGCTCTTTTCAAAACCCTGTTAGCTCACATGGTTGTCCTTCATCCAAGTTCGGTTTTCCAAGTTCGGATGTTTGTTCACGGTTGCTTGCAGTTTCAGCGTTTCCACGCTAGCATACCAGTTCGAGAGTTTTTGAGACAGACGTCTCTCGGTGACTTTCATAGCTAACGTGAAGATGTTGGATGAGCAAACCACATTCCTCGTCGATGTTATCGACAACGGCATCTTTCCAACAGCCGACTAATGAGTTGAATAAGTCTCAGTTTACGGTGGTTTTGGGAACTCGTTTTTTGAATTTAGCGGCTTTTTCTCCTTACTGCGAGAAATGGAATCTTGCACGGAGGTGGCGGTAGTCTGGTTCCGTGCAGAAATTTGGAGCAACAGCGAAATCGGTTAAGCAAAACCTTCTATTTGCTATGATGTGGTCCATTTTGTCATGGTACTCTCCATTGGGAAATTCCCGCGTCCAGCATTGAGGGTGGGTATTCTGGAATTGCGAGTTACCATGGATGGTCTTGGTCGCCATGAAAAACTCAGAGAGCCGCTCACCCTGTTTGTTCCATTCTAACCGATGGATTCTAATGTGACATTTCTCAGACGTTCTTCTTGGTCCAATCTTGGCACTGAAATCTCCCATAATGTCCTTCAAGAATGTGTGGTCTTCTCTGTAGAACTTCTCCATAACCATGTGCAACGCTTCGACTTCTTGTTCGTCATAGCTTGATATCCGTGCATAAACGACGAACATTGTCAAAGCCCATATTGATCCACATCTTTTTAATCGTAAACGTTCGATTCGGTTTATAAGCTGTTCGAATGAATCGATGTTCATAGATAAACTTGTGTTGATAAGTGCGCCGATGGCGCCGTCTCCTCTACTGTCGCGTGCTCGGTTTTTCTTGTCCGGTGTCATAGACGACGTTGAATGGGTGGCGCCGTCTCGTTTCGACGAGGTCCATAACGTCGTGCTGTCTTTCTTGCTTGCATGATCAAGTCTTCCTTCTATAGAGGATTCACAATTAAACCCCTTTCCGCCACTTAGAGATGCTCCACGTAGCTTAGAGACCAGCCTGCTCGAGATTCATCGCATGTGTGAGATCCGTCGACGGAGAAGATGAAGGAGAAATATAGATGAAAAACACTGTGTATTTGTAAGACTTTATTCCCAAAGGTGGTTCGTTTGTCGATCAGAATTTGTCCATATAGACTCTGGCTACTTGTCGATGACATATTTAACTTTTTTACAGTTGGTAAAGAAATTGGAACACATATTAGTGCCAAATAGGATGTGTATGAATGTTTGAACTGGAGTGATTTTTCAGTTGCTCGTCTTCCTCAAAGAACAATTTTCGGCCACATGTCAGCTGAAGGAAATGCTGGATTTCGATATTGACTACAACTGCATTCAAAACAAACTTATTGAGCGGAAAGTAAGAACACTTGTAATATGTTCTTCATCTTCAATACCTTCTATAAATTAGCCGTTAGATACTCAAGCCTAGACTTTCGGTGCACGTAGGTTTAGGTCAACTAACTATTAAAGTTTAAAGTTTAGGAAAACGTTTCTGCTTTCGAAATTTCGCGTCAACTGTTCAGAATTTTTTGCGAGCAAGAGTCGTTAACTTCTCAGGCACTTCAGTATGGTGTCCTAAAAACTTCCTTAATGATAAAATGAGTGCTGTTTCTCTTTCTAGGAACAATTCAAATCTTTGTGAATGAGAAAATGGTTGGTGTTGTATTGGCGAGTTAGCAAATATCAGTAACTGACAGGGTTATAAAGTATATCTAATCTTGCTGACACTAGACAGAGAAAACTAGCTGAGAAAAATGCAAAGCCAGAGCCTCAGCGGTGCAGTGTGTAATACGCGAGCCCGTGGAAAAGATAATGGTGGTTCAATCTGGCCAGGGGTCCAAGTTTTGAGAACAGCTAAGTGTTGCTATCTCAACCGAATACCCTGCCGCTAAAAATTATGGAAGGTGGCAAGTAACAAGTTAACATTTTGTCAAATCTATTAATTAGCCGTGTGCTTAGTATAATTTCTCGACTTTTCTATCAATCGGAAGTGTTACTTTTAGGACTGTGTTGCATTGCTCAACACCACTGTGAGAATAACTGACAAATGCGATGGACATGAAGACTTCCTAAGGTATACTTAGATAATGCTGGTTAATTTTCTTTTTCAGAAAGAAAAATATGCATCTTCGACCAAGTATGTCGAATGAGTGGAGTAGGCTTCACTGAAGTCTCCATTTACCGGGGTCGTACTAATCAGGGATATTTCCGAGATGCATGTAAAGCAGGAAGAAACATGAAGCTGTTCAGACGTTTTCTCAATACTTTTTGACACTCTTGCAAATTTTCTAAGCTTTAAGAAATTCACTCTCAACTCCAAGTAAAAATTAAAAAGAATGGATAAAGCTCTCGGCTTTCATCAGTCTCTGAGAGACTCGAAGTGGCTTACCGTCTATCGAGCCCGCGATGCTATCCTCCCAGGCAAGTCTGGTATCAATTTGCCCACGCCGAAGGGACAGAAGGCTTGGACGGCTATGGGCGCGGCGATCACTTCCACGTGCGTGTTACAAAGCACCCTCGACCACTGCTCCAAACACGCCCTAACTCAAAGTTAGGAGCAAATTTTTCCTTTACAGACACAGCCTTTTCATATTAAACGAAGAAGCGATCCTTGCACTTCCACATGGACTATAATAATCGATTAACATTTGGTCTTGAGTTTAGTGCTGTGTCATAATAACGATGTCATCAGCATGGCGAAGATGGTGTATCTGTTGACCATTAAACTTCATTCCTATGTTATTCCCGCATACTTTTCCCACAACGTTCTCGATCTGGCGTCAAATTATTTTATCGAGATTATCTTAGTTGGAACGCATGTGGCGCAGTGGTTGGAGGCGCCACTGCGACACGCACGCACCCTGCGCCCGTGGCCCACAAAGCCTTCCATCCCTCCGGGGTCGGCATATTGGTACCATAGTTGTCTGGGAGAATAGCAACACTGGCTCGATACATCGGCAGGCCACTGCGAATCATTGTAAAGGCCAAATATGCATTCAATCACCACCAAACGATGCTTAATGAAGTCGAATGCATGGCGCATCCCTCAGGGATTGATCACCGTCGTGAGCTTTTAGAGCTTTATCTTGGATCTCGCCAGTAACGACTCTGTTTTATATTTGTGGAGCTCTATTTGTGAAGTTAACCCCTCAACGGAGATCTCTGTAGGCTGAATTCGAAGTCTTCAGCTGTCCAACTCTTCCATTACTGCATTCGTCTTATCTGAATCAATGAATGATTAAGATGAAAAAAGTAAAATGTATATTAGAGTTTTCTAGTCCGCAGATGCTCTCTTAAACGACTTTCGCTGGCACGTGGATGTGATCCATTGTAATTCGCAATTTAGAATCCCTGGCTGTTTGTGTTTTCATCATTCGTCTAGTGTTTCTCTGTTCATTTTGCCAAGGCCAAAATGGGGCTTCTAGACGAAACTCGACGACGGAAGCAGTTTGCGATGCACTGCAGGTCTTTCCAAATTGTACGATTTCGTTGACTAGGTTCCTGAAGTCCGTCAAATAGGTCCAAGTTGTGGATACACCTTACTACTACTGCCATTCTAGATGCAGTAACTGCTTTATTAAGATGTCTTAAATGAATGATCATCGTCATAAAACCCTAGAGGGTGGAGAAGCCCTAGAAGCCGTTTTAAATGCTCTTTTTGACCTTTGTAGTTTAAGAAGGTAATGCAGCTTTTTTTCCCCAAGATCTTACTTGCAGATTAAGTGCTAGTCTTTAATATACAAGAACTTCTGCAAAGAGAGCGTACAGGCTTGGTAGCTTTCTACAAAATCTGTCTTGGTGACTTTCAATGGCTTGCCTTCTACAATAATGAAGATATTTTACGAAGCTTTCGTATACTTTATCCAAATTGTCAAACCAAACGACTTTCCAAGAGACAATTGAGTAAGTCGAAAACCTTTTTCTTGAACATAGAATCTCGTTTCTTAAAAAACACGACTACCCTCTTTTCTGCGAGGAGGCTCTTGTACAAAAGGTTTTACAGTGCAATCTCGTTCAAGACCCAGGTGCGAATATCAACCCCGGGTTTCGAAAAACTGCAGAATGATAATGGTGTTATTATGGTATGCAGTAGTTGGTACAGATCGCTATTATGGAATCACGGTTTTTGCTAGCTTTGTGGCCGATTATTCGTTCTCATAGTGCAATACTGGAGTTCAATACCATGTGTAAGATATGATTATTTCAGCAGGCTCTTCTTCAGGCTACATGTACTAGCAGTTGCAGCGTGAATCACAGCTAAGCCCACGTTGGTGGAAACATCATCACCGTTGACATCTTTTTTGTTATAAACTTAGCGTATTTGGGAAAAGAAGGCCGTATTTTACCTTCATAAAACGACAAAAAGGACAAAGCTTTCGGCGTTGATCATACCCTGAGGGATGCGTCATGCATTCGACTTCATTAAGCAACGTTTGGTGGTGATTGAATGCATATCTGGCCTTTACAATGACTCGCCGTGGCCCATCGATGTATCGAGCCAGTGCTGCTATCCTCCCAGGCAAGTCTGGCACCAATTTGCCGACCCCGGAGGGATGAACGGCTTGGTGGGCCATGGGCGCGGTGATCGATTCCACGTGTGTGTCGCACTGACGCCTCCAACTACAGCACCACACGTGCTGATCTTCGTAGCCAGCATTATTAAGTTCTTAACTGGGGCTTTAGATGCTGTCGTATTTTCATTACATCTGTAGATCATCAGAGGAATTTTCCAGATTTAGACAGCCTGTAAAAAGAGATATTCAGCCGTGACCACGTGCTGATCCTGTTTATCTTCACAGACTGTGCCAGCAATAACATGTTTATCTCCTCCACTTATTTATGTTAGAATTATTCACAGGTTATCCTCGTTATCATGGAGTATGTTTCTGCAAAAAATATTCTATTAGGAAGCCCTATGCTGACCATCATCACCGTGTTCTTATCCACCTAACTGGGAAGTGGTAAAGTCTCATAAAGTGCAAAAGAAAAGTTAGCGAATGTCTATTGTGACGACATAGGAATTCACAAGCAAAAATGCTCTGACGCATTTAAGTGTTAAGGCAAGTAATGGATTGTTTCTAGCTGCATGAAAGCTGATCTGGAACAGGTGTGTGGATTAGAATCGTACAACAGCGTTGTCACCATGCTGAGAGGATATGGATGCAACATTTCGAATGGTTTGCTTTTTCAACGCAAAGTTTCAACTTCAAAGAGACCTTAGATGTGATTTAGATTTCAAAAATTAAAAATTCTGCTTCAGGCTCTACAAAATCGAACATCGTTAATAGCTTTTTTTAAGCCTAGTCAGCAGTTTCTCTCTACTGCTAAAGTAATAGAGCTTGTAATAAATTATTTCAATGGAAGCAGGCTCTTTGAAGTAGAGAAAACACGAAAGGAACACACTGCGCAACGGTTAGCACAATCGCGCAAGTGCGAGAAGTGCGAGTTGAAAGAGCAGAAAAAAAAAGCCCATTCAGTGAATGAGACATTGGTTGGAATCTTAGCAAAATCTTACGGCTTTTTGTTACTCACTGCCGGAACGCTTCCAATTTTAAGCTTTCTGTGACATGCCAAGCGAAACAAATGGAATCTTACTAGTGTCATGGATAAATGAGAGAAAAGAAAGCCATAAACAAGCAAATGCAAAAGATGTTTACACGGCTAACGCTTCAACGACTTACTCTTCCTCAGAGCAGATGATCCTAGTCGATGTCCACAGACTTCGTACTCTCGATATGGTATCTTCGTCGTTGCATCGAGTCGTATCTTTTCAGTGGAGCACCGTTCAAATCATTATATTGTTTAGCTAATCGCTGTGAAAGCTATGCTAGCTAGCAAAATATTGACTGGCGCAGAATGGATTATCCATTGAAGGAGAAAATATTACTAGTCATTGCCAACTACGAAACATACGACGACGAAGATACCACACCGAGAATACGAAGAATTGTAGACATCAACTCAGAGCAACTGCTCAGAAGATGACAAAGATATCGAAATGTTGACCAAATTAACATCTTTATCAACCTCATATTAGCTTAACAGTCTGGGAATGCATTGCTCATTAATAGCGAAGTCTAATGAAGTAAGGTTTGAAAAAAATTGCAAAAGATTTTCTGTGTTCCATAAAGAAAGATATTTCTGGCCATTTGAAGGAATACCCAAATTCTACATCAATTTCATTAATTTAATCTCATTTTTCAGTATTATATTTCAGATATTGCGGCAAAAAGCTCATTTGCAGTTGAGAACTCAATGTCGTCATCAGGGTTGATTAGATCCATTCCTAATCATCAGAAGTCGTCCTCAGGCGCAGCAACAACAACCCAACTTCCACTAACGACTCGGAGCTTATTCAAGTTTGACCAAGGCAAAGAAGAACGATCAAGTGAGCAAGGTGAAGAAGAAGAATCAAGCGGCGAAGATTTCATAGATAAGCTAGACGCACTTCAAAGTGTGGATGACGTTATCGTTCAAAATTCTGGACAGCTATTCCCCTTCATAAATCGTAATGCTGAAACAGCTAAGAAGTTAGAACGACTACTGAAGACAAGTGAGAAAAGCGAAATTGATGAATCGCTGTCTCTTAATTCAGCAAATCTTCTCGAATCACCTAGTCACCGGAACGAAAGAATGGATAGCTTTGAGATTTCCGATCCACTCTTTAACTACACGATTTCCAGCAATTGTACAGTAACAATGCGCAATAAGGTCAGTTTAATCGATAGAAATGGTGACGAATATAATGCGCTAAAAAAACTGCTTGCTTTTGTCACCCAGAAATTTTAGCTTTCTAGTTTTCAGGGTATTTATATATTTTGAGCTCCAAAAATACGTCAATATTATTTTGAATAATAAGGGTTGAAACAAGTGAAGCCCAATCTGAGAAAATATGTTTATGAAAATATGAAAATATATGAAAATATGAAAATATGAAAAGAGTTTGAACTGCGTTTTGTTTAAGTATATGATTTTAGGCTAGGTTATGCACAGTTCCATTGATGCGTACATGGGTAGCGTTACGAGCAGTATGGCCACATTTGGCTCAGGTATAATTTATAGATATCCCGTTTAGGTAAGACATGTTAAACTGTTTTGTCCAAGACACTAAGAGATTTTAGCTGTATTAAGCACAATACAGGGCATCGATAGCGCGGTAATGGCGATACCGTTTAGTATCACCTGTATCACCTGTAGTAATGCATTTAAAACCCTGGTTCCATACCAAACCTAGATCAACCGAGCCTCCCTTCTGTTCGAGATTAGAAAAATAGTATAAGACTCATCTGAAAAATTTACATTGATTTCTAAACGCTAGGATTTTCTTTGAAAACCTTGGAGGGTCGTAGCACGGCTACCGCAGAATTTTAGGGGAATCGACTCGATTAACATTCGAGGAATTTATACACATTAAAAAAATAAAAAAGAACGTACAGAAAAAGCCAATAGTTACGGAATTCCAAAGCTGCAGCTTTTTTGGAAACATTTAGTGCTTGGGTATTAATTTCGGTTTAATTTGAGGTCATAGGGGCCACACTTTTTAGCTCACGTATTATTTCTATTGTGATGCGTGTTACTTTGCACACCATCGCACTCCGGACCACACCTGGTGGGTGAAGTCGCGTACGTGGTGTGCTGTATCCAATGATCCTATCCTTCTTTGGGAACATTTAGTGCTTGGGGACCAATTTCGGTTCAATTTGAAGTCTTCGGGACCGCACTTTTTAGCTCACGCATTATTTCTATTGTGATGCGTGTTATCTTGCACACCATCGCACCCCGGACCATGACTAATATCGTTAATGAGTGGCAAAACAACAGATATTTTTGATTTTTTTTAGAATTCTGTTAGACATCAATATATAGCATCTTTAAGTACAATTTACATTTTTAAGATCACATTTCCATTGTACAAGTATTCACGAGTGGATTTGTTGGAACTCTGTGACAGTTATGCGGATGCCCTTCTATGTTCAAATATGAATCATCTTGAACCATGTGTAATGGACGAGTTGGTGAGTAGATAACCTTGAAGTTGTTCTTATCATCCTTCTTCAAATAAAGAAACTTTTCTACCAACAGATCTTTTTTAGTTGATACGAGGTTGGTATAGGTCTTCGTTGTCGTTGTCGTTGTTGTTACAACAGATATTTTTGATTTTTTTTAGAATTCTGTTAGACATCAATATATAGCATCTTTAAGTACAATTTACATTTTTAAGATCACATTTCCATTGTACAAGTATTCACGAGTGGATTTGTTGGAACTCTGTGACAGTTATGCGGATGCCCTTCTATGTTCAAATATGAATCATCTTGAACCATGTGTAATGGACGAGTTGGTGAGTAGATAACCTTGAAGTTGTTCTTATCATCCTTCTTCAAATAAAGAAACTTTTCTACCAACAGATCTTTTTTAGTTGATACGAGGTTGGTATAGGTCTTCGTTGTCGTTGTCGTTGTTGTTGGTGTTGTTGGTCGTTGGCTGACATTTCGGCGATTTCGCCTTCCTCAGAACCTGGACGTATTTTATATTAGAATACTTTAGTTATTCGGTAGAAAAAAGGCTAAAGTATTAGTAAAGAACAGCAACAGATATTTTTGATTTTTTTAGAATTCTGTTAGACATCAATATATAGCATCCTTAAGTACAATTTACATTTTTAAGATCACATTTCCATTGTACAAGTATTCACGAGTGGATTTGTTGGAACTCTGTGACAGTTATGCGGATGCCCTTCTATGTTCAAATATGAATCATCTTGAACCATGTGTAATGGACGAGTTGGTGAGTAGATAACCTTGAAGTTGTTCTTATCATCCTTCTTCAAATAAAGAAACTTTTCTACCAACAGATCTTTTTTAGTTGATACGAGGTTGGTATAGGTCTTCGTTGTCGTTGTCGTTGTTGTTGGTGTTGTTGGTCGTTGGCTGACATTTCGGCGATTTCGCCTTCCTCATAACCTGGACGTATTTTATACTAGAATACTTTAGTTATTCGGTAGAAAAAAGGCTAAAGTATTAGTAAAGAACAAAATTTTTAAACAGGTGGTGGGTTAGGATGCTACGGTCAACCAACGTTTCTTTACATATTACAAGTGCTAAACAACCTCATTTCGTCGGCTTTGTTGCCAGTCTCGCACAAGGTCTCGATGGGTATCAAAGTTGAGACATTGATGTCGCACACTTGTATAAAGTACATGAAACAGGAATTTTCGCGCAGAACTACATTAGTCTTGGTTTATTGACGATAAAATATTTAGTAACTGTTTATTTTTCAGCTATGGGTTATCTGAAGGAAATAAAGTAGTACTGAAGCATTGTAGAGACACAAAAATGTTTGCGATTGTGTTAAGTCACGTAACGGAATTTGTATAAAATCTTAAGTTTTACTTTCAATGCCATTAGCATTTGTATAGCATTTGTATCATGAATGTCGTCAACGTATTGGCGACGGTATAAATTAGATGAGGCAAGAATCCTGGAGCTCACGTACTATCGACTATACCAACCGAGACCATTGCTTCACGTTTCTCTCAGTTAATTTTTCACTCTACCGGTGCTGTTATTAATCACTCTTCAAGGGAATCCTCTGCAAAGGTAATCACTGGTTCGCAGCTCATCTGAGGTTTTGAGTCTTGTTCATAACTCAGCGTCCTTGTGGTCGTAATTTAGAAACTGTTCGGAAAAATACCTGCGCTGTGATCGTTGATTTTATCATAATTCTTTACGAAACTTGAGTGAACAAACTCTATTACCGTCATCTGGACGAGTTGTCCTATTTTTCCTCAATCTACTGACATGGTTTCAAACTTTCGTTTAGGTTCGTTTCGCACAAGATCATCTTGGTTACGTTTGCTCTCCGAAAAACATTCAGCGTTTCATGAAGCACTACGACTGCATAATGGAGCAAGAAGCGTTAGGTCGTGGGAATTGCCGACAATATATCCTCGGCGAGGCTATGCCTGGAAAAGACGAGGTGTGGACGGTGAATTTTAAAGTTTACGGTAGAGAAATTGTGCATAAAATACAAAAAAATGATTTTCAAGACCAACTCTCTATTTAATTCGGCAATGATCAATAGCTCGTTGCTTTCTGGGTGGGCACACATAATGTTGTTATTATAATATTTGTTAACAGTAGCAAACGTTTCGCTGGATTTTTCCTTCTTCAGGGCCTGGAATAGTCAAATTAACTGCAACCTAGTCATCCAAACACCTCCAGAACCTCGATAGAAAAGTCACGATACCGTCATTTCAATAGCATTGAAAAAACACCTTCCTCACAAACCCACTGTTCTACATGAGTCTTCCAGTGAGTGTTCCACTTGAAACTCAACCGCGCTTACTTACATGGATGGGTAATGAGTCTCTCTAACATTAAAATATCAGTCTGTGAGAGCTTGTAAGATCGTGTGTGGCAGCGAGTAATTTCTCAACGCGGTTTGTTTTTTGATTCTTGGAAATTCTTTTACTGATCCAGAATGCTTTGACACCTCTACGCGCTGAGGCATTACAATCCTGTGCAAAGACGATGAACTTCACCACAAAATCTTTCCCATTATGGATCCGAAGGGCGCGTGTGGCGCAATGGTTGGAGGCGCCACTGCGACACGCACGTGGAGTCGCTACCTGCGGCAATGGCCCACCAAGCCCTCCATCCCTCCGTGGTCGGCAAATTGGTACCAGACTTGTTTGGGAGGATAGCAGCACTGGCTCGATACATCGGCAGCCCACCGAGACTCATTGTAAAGGCCAGATATGCATTCAATCACCTCCGACGAGACTTAATGAAGTCGAATGCATGGCGCATCCCTCAGGGATTGATCAACGCCGAGAGCTTTATCCTTTTATCTTTATTATGGATTCGCATCCTATACTTGCCTGGTGGACTATTTTGCTTAACCTGACGCACACCGTCTAAGTGTTCCTCTATACGAACCCCTTTCGCAATATATTCTACCTGCACGCTTCAAAAGTGGTCAGATACACCGTAACCTGACTCAAGCAGCCACCATCTCTGCAGTCGCGATTTTACTTCTTGCATAAGCGTTCATGCAAGCGGTTACGAATTAGCTGGCGTTTCAGACGGTTCGGTGGTATTTCATTCGTTGCTACTGATTTCTCCGAACCGCCTCTTTTTAAATAACATATTTCGTTGGAAATTAAAGGCAGGATGAAAACCGGTCTATGTATATGCCTAGGAGGCATGCTGCTTTCTCTACACCTATTCCGAAAAGTTATAGCTTCGTAAAGGTGCGTGGGGAGCAGTGGCCGGAGGCGTCCTGCAACACACGTGGAAAAAACTCCTGCGCCCATGGTCCTCCAAGCCTTTCAAACCACCGGACTTGGCAAATTGGTACCAGACTTGTCTGGGAGGATAGCAGCACAGGCTCCATACATCAATGGGCCACGGCGAGTTATTGTAAGGGCCAGATGCGCATTCTATCAACCCCAAAGGATGCTTAATAAAGTCGAATGCATGGCGCATTCTTCAGGAATTGATCAACGCTGAGATCTTTTTTTAAACTATTTATAACGTTTCTTTAACTTTTTCATTACCATACAACCTATATGTTGTTCATTTGATGTCAGTTGATGGTATTTCCGTTTTATGAATTTCCGTTGCTAAACGAAAAATATGGACACTTCCGTTCCAGCACAAGTGTCATGGAGTGAAGGAATATCGTGAGTGCCTTGTTCCTCACCTCCGAAAGCATTGTCAACCGGAAGCAATCGACGAATTCGACGCCACCATTCGACAGTTCGGCTGTTACACTCATAAGCAACACCCAAATATCAGTGGTTTAGTAGACCTTTAAACAAGTATTAACATTAAATTCTCATATATTCACCAAAAAGTTCTTACTGGATAGTGTGGCGATAATAATGATTCATGACTTGTTTTCCTTCTAGGTCCGCTGTCATACAGTGTTCTGTTGTATTCTGATGCCACCTACCTTATCCTGTGCAATTTCATGTACTTCAAGGAAATTTTCTAATGAGTGGAATCAATTTGATACCATACATAATAAAAAACGATTTGGTGTTACAGTTTCTAATTGTCTTGTGAACAGCGTTTGTTTGACGCGTTGGAACTCTGCCCTTTTTTGACAATGTGTAGGAGATAGGCGGGGCTACGAAATGGAAAGTGTATTTGTGCAATAAAAAGTTCAACAAAAACAAACTATTTTCTCAATAACTTCTATAATACTGAAGTATTTGCAAAACTCCGGACTGCAGGTGTCTGCGGTGAGGAAGGAACACCGTACTATCCTTTCCGGGGAGTAACGCGTTCACCACACATCACGCGCGTCCTTCGTTTCGCGTGTCTCTCAGCTAGTTCTGTCGATCACTGCCATCAGCAATCTTCTGTCAACGGGATTGACCTCAGGAGACCAAATCGACATTGAACCCATTTAAGCTGAAGCAGTAGCTATCATCACAATCTTAACCTTTTTATTTACTGCCTATTCTTTTTTATGGCAGGGTATGTTGCAAAATATAACTTGTGTAATGCTAAGATATTTGTAAAACTCCAGACGACAGCAGGTGTCTGTGGCCGGGAACGAACGCGCTATTACCGTCTCCGGGGGTTAACGCCTTCACCACCTCGCCATGCGGGTCCTTTGTTATAATTATAATTAAAGCTTCTTAATAGTTGTCTATGTTTACCTAACACGTCTTTATCTCTCATGGTTATCGTAAATGGTGTCGTCTTAGGTGATCACTTTTCACATGTGCAAAAGGACACTGTATCCACTTTGCAGTTGTTAGGAATTTCTTACAAAAAGTTTTCCGCTCGCAATAAAATAAATTTTAAAACAAGTAAGATCATAAAATTTATGATAAATTAATAATACAATACAGATAATAGAGTGAAATAAATATGAGAAAGTAAAGATATAAATTAACCGGTCGTAGCGTCACAATGTTGCTAGTTCACAAATCCCGCGACCGACTTTCTATTAACCTGGGCATTGACCAAGTAATTCTTCACATTCTTATTGAGCAAACGCGGGATGCTATTTTTATTCCTCATTCACGAACGGTCTTAGCCTTCTTCAGAGCCTGGAAAGGTTAAGTTGGCAGCAATCTATTCGGCCAAACACCTCCATAACCAAACATCCGATTTAATCAATTCCGTTACCAGGTGATTGCCGATGGCGTTGGTAGATAGAAAATGCAGCTGAGAGACAAGATGGAGAAAGGACCCGCATGGTGTGGTGGTGA